>JALPQI010031711.1:0-46615 GCA_025490895.1 Thaumatotibia leucotreta | reverse complement strand
GCGTCTAACCTACAAATTGAGAAATTAGCCGGCCGGGAAAATTATTCGACATGGAAGTTCGCTGTGAAATCATATTTGGAGCACGAAGAATTATGGGAATGTGTTGATCCGGGCAGTCAACTTGATTCGAAGAAAGATATCAAAGCAAAATCCAAAATTATTTTGCTAGTGGAGCCAATCAACTACGTTCATATTGAAAATGCGAAGTCATCCAGAGAAGTATGGCTAAATCTCCAAAGTGCTTTTGAGGACTCCGGATTATCAAGGAAAGTGGGGTTATTACGTGATTTAATCAATACTTCACTCGATAATTGTGTCAGCATCGAAGATTATGTGAATAAAATAATGGGAACTGCTTACAAGTTAAGAAATATAGGCTTCGAAGTTGGAGATGAGTGGTTGGGAACCCTCATGCTGGCAGGTTTACCGGATAATTATAAACGTATGATTATGGGTCTGGAGAGTTCCGGGATTAAAATATCTTCAGACTTCATCAAGACTAAACTATTGCAAGAAGTTCAAGTTTCTGTGTCTACTGCTTTTCTAACAAAAGGGAAAAATACATCTAATAATTACTCCAAGCCTAAAGGAAAAGGTCCACGCTGTTATAACTGTAATAAATATGGACATTTTAAATCTCAGTGCACAGTGAAGAAAGGTGGTCACAATCACAATGGTTTTTCAGCTGTATTTTCAGCCTGCACTTCGATGGATAAAGAAGGCTGGTACCTTGATTCAGCTTGTTCAATGCATGTGACTAGATCCTCAGAATGGATGTATGACTTGCAACCACCTCCGTTCCAAAAGATAATGGTGGCAAATCATAACTATGTGTCAGTGCAAAATATGGGCAAAGTGAATATTCTAACAACTTTATGTAAAGATGGCCCAATCCAGGTGAAAAATGTTTTATTTAGTCCTGATCTGACTGCAAATCTGTTATCAGTCAGTCAATTAACCAAAAATGGCTGTAAATTAGAATTTACTGATGAAGGTTGTAAAGTTTATGATGCCAACAAGAAGCTCATAGCAACTGCTCAGCATATCAATAACATGTATAAACTAAACATTGTTACTGGAAATGCATTTGCTATTACATGTGAAAATAAAGCAGATATTGTCACCTGGCATAAAAGGTTGGCTCATTTAAATATGGCTGATGTGAAGAGATTAGAGACATGTACAGAAGGTATGACTATTACTAATAAGCAAAGTGATATCATATGTAAACCTTGTTGTGAAGCAAAACAAACACGATTACCATTTCCACAAACAGGTTCTAGAGCAAGTTCATTGCTAGAAATAATACATACAGATCTATGTGGTCCGATGGAGGTACTATCACTTGGTGGTGCAAGATACTTCATAACCTTTATAGATGACTACTCCCGCAAAGTATATGTATATTTCCTGAAGAACAAATTGGACATTACAAGAGTGTTCTCGATTTTTAAGCAAGAGGTGGAAAATGAGTTGGAAAAGAAAATAAAAGTTGTTCGGAGTGATAGAGGCACAGAATACTGCAACAAAAGTTTTACTGATTTTCTAGCGGCTTCCGGCATCAGACATCAGACCAGTGCTCCATATACTCATGAGCAGTGTGGGTTGGCCGAACGTATGATGAGAAGTCTTGTAGAACGTGCAAGATGTATGTTATTTGAAGCGAAGCTCAAAAAAAAATTATGGGCTGAAGCAGTTGCCTGTGCTGCTTATATTATCAATCGATCGCCATCTCGGGTCTTAGACGGAATAACTCCATACGAGAAATGGACAGGTAAGAAACCTAACATTTCACATCTTAAGATATTTGGAGCGAAGGCTATGGTACACATTCCGAAAGAAAAACGTTTGAAATGGGACCGTAAATCACAAGAATTAATTTTTGTGGGTTATTGTGATAATACAAAGGGATACAGGCTATTAAACCCTAGTAATGGCAAGGCAGTAGTTAGCCGAGATGTCATATTCATTGAAAATGATATTAACACTGATAACAGTGAATGTGTAACCCAGGAATCCATATTAAAGTCAGAATTCACTACCATTACACTTAGTCCAAACTCACAGATAAGCCCACAGGAAAATGAACAGATAATAACTGTGGATGACAGCATCAACAGTTCACAAACTGTACAGGATGAAACTTTGTCATTATCAAGTACTGAAACATCTTTTGACAGCTGTGTCATGAATCCAAATGATGAAACATATTACCCCAGTACCAGTGATAGCAGTGATCAGGAGACTCAAGTGACATTAAGATCTCATCAGAAACATTTTACAACGGGAAATAATTTTATGTGTGTACAGATTTCAGACCCACTGACTGTTGAGGAAGCTTTATCAAGTATTAATGCTCAACACTGGAAAGGCGCCATGGATGAGGAGTATCGGTCCTTAATGGAAAACAGTACATGGGAAATTACTACTCTACCAACAGGCAAGCGTCCTATACCATGCAAATGGGTCTTCAAAACAAAGACAAATGAAAATGGCGAAATAGTGAAATATAAGGCACGACTAGTCATCAAGGGATGTTCTCAAAAACCAGGTATAGACTACACAGAAGTTTTCTCACCAGTAGTCAGGTATGCATCTTTGAGATATCTGTTTGCTTTGGCAGTTAAATTTGACCTAGATATATGTCAAATGGATGCAGTGTCAGCATTTCTTCAAGGTGACATAGAGGAGGAAATTTAGATGAACCAGCCGCCCATGTATGGCAGTGGTGATAAAGTGTGCCGTTTAAAGAAATCTTTGTATGGCCTGAAACAGGCCAGCCGGCAGTGGAATAAGAAGATTGATATGACTTTGACAGAGATGGGTCTTACACGATCAAAGTTGGATCCCTGTATTTATTATAAAATTACAGATAGTGGTATACATGTGGAGAGAGATAGAGCCAAAGGTGTTTTATATCTAGATCGAAGGAAGTATATACAAGAGGTATTAGGTAAATTTGGAATGTCTGATTGCAAAAGTGTGCAAACACCAATAGATGTGAATGCCAAGATTAAAGGCAATTCTGAGGATGCCAGTATTTTACATAATATTCCTTATCAAGAGATTATTGGATGTTTGTTGTACATTTCACAAATCACTAGACCGGACTTAAGTTATGTTGTAAACACTTTGAGCAAATATAACAAAAAACCAGAGATACAATATTGGGTCGCACTTAAGCGTGTCTTGCGATACTTGAGAGGTACTCAAGATTACAGACTCTGCTATAAGCAAAACAAAGAGGAATCTATGACTCATGGCTACTGTGATGCAGACTGGGCAAGCTCTGAAGATGATCGGCGGTCTTGTACTGGATATACATTTTTGTTCCAGGGAAGAACAATTAGCTGGAATTCTAGACGTCAGCCTACCGTGGCGCTTTCTACCACAGAATCTGAGTACATGGCCCTATCGGCATGTGTACAGGAGGCTCTATGGCTCAAACAATTTCAAGAGAACCTGTGGCCTCAACTGAAGGATAAAGCTTTGATAATTTATAGTGATAACCAAAGCTCTATAAAACTTTCAGGTTCTGATGGATATCATTCCAGGACAAAGCACATAGATGTAAGGCACCATTTCGTCCGAGACAAGGTACTGGAAGGGGCCATCGAGGTTCGCTACATACAGACAGATAAGATGATTGCCGATGCTCTCACCAAAGCAACAACACATTCGAAGCTGGCATACTGTGCGTCCAAAATGGGATTATGTTTAAGGGAGGATGTTGAAGATTAATAAACATAATACAAGTTTTCGAACGAAACTAGTGCATGTGTTGTGCCCTACAAACTCGCTAGGTGTCGCCACCATCAATGTGATAATTAAAACTGAACTCTCATTGTTGTTATACTTTATTAAATACTTTTAACTAATTCTATTCGGCGTATTATTCCCTCAATAGGCAAGAACTTCTCATTAACTTTAAAATGGACAAATCACCAAATTAAAAAATTCAAAAACCGACTTCAACCGATTTCTACAAATCCCCGATTTGTTTCTATCATTGGTTTCCTCGAATCCTACTTTTTGAATGCAAATTCTTGTTAATGAATGAAAATTACCAAAAGCGTCATACATGAACCTATAACAATTGAAGAGATCCCTCGATTTCTCCAAGATCCCGTCATCAGACCCCAACTTGGTGCCAACGGGACCATCTCGGGGTAATACACGTTCGATCACAAAAAGGAATTTTAATTCTCGGAGATATCAGGTAACATACATACAACAAAAAAAAAATCGAAATGAGAACCTCCTCCTTTTTTGAAATCGGTTAAAAAGAAGATTGGGACGATGCTTATTTAGAAGTTGAAATTAGGAACCATAGTTGCAGTATTGGTCCATTAATGGGGTATTTTAAATATTCTTATAAATATGTGATAAGCTGGAATAATATGTTATACAAGTCGTCTAATGGTAAATCGCTTGCGTAGTTGCAGCAGTGGACGTCTTTCGGTTGATATGATGATGGTGAAATGTTTTATTATTTTTTTATTGTTAATATTGATGGACCAATATAAACAAACAGCCGTCATGAAAGTCAATTCCAAAGTTTTGTATAAACTGGGCTAAATAACAGAACAATTATTATATTTAAGCAAGTCTTGCTTGAAAGACAAAGTAAGAACTCTCAATAATCGCTTATTAAGTCTTAAGACGTATAACAGTATCTCAAAGCAATTGTTGTTAAACTTATTTCATTACATCGGACTTAAACTCGACTTTTATGGGACAATTCCAACTTTCAAACATGGGAAAAGTTGTGCGTATCGATTTTTTATTAATTCTGATGGAGTTTGAGCTTTTGAAAGCTTTTAGTTGGGTATTGGGTGGGATTAATGAGTTTGTTATTTCACGTGGATAAATAGAGTGTTTTTGGGCCCCGGATTTCAGCTATCAATTTTTAAGTTGGTTCAATGCAAATTAGTACCTTTTTGAAGTATTTCCTTGTTTTTGTGTTTTATTTTATAGTTTCGTTAAAATCTTGTACACAGTAAAAACTAATGAATATTAAAAGAGTGGCGGAACCGGTGTTTTAGAAAAACTTCTAAATAGCCCAATATTTTAAAATGTTTTATACTCTCTGTGTAGTATACTCAATATTTTATGTTATAAATGACATCGTATTTTTATAGACTACATTGGCTTAGAATTTATTTACCGAAGAAATGAAAAAAGAACCGTTCTTATGTATGGCGAAAATACCGGTATCCGGTCCTTGGTTTAAACTAGATACTTACAATTTCAAGACATAATTATTTAGTGGTATATTTTGACTAAGAAATAGTAGGTAATATAAAAAAAATATTTTTCACACCGCAAAAGGCGTAGCGTGGGTAGGCCCCCCACAAGGTGGACTGATGACCTGGTGAAGGTCGCAGGAGTCCGCTGGATGCGGGTGGCGCAGGACCGGTCTTTGTGGCAATCTTTGGGGGAGGCCTATGTTCAGCAGTGGACGTCTTTCAGCTGATATGATGATGATGATAAGTATTCGAAAACGGGTATTTTCTTCTCTGATAAGAGGGAAAAAGTGGCAATTTTCTGTTCTAGGACATTCTATCGCCAGCCCAAAAATAACAATGAAATATGAAAGTATAATAATACGTAATCAATAAATATTATTTCTACAGTATCGATTATGTGCATAAATATCAAATATTATTTTGTAATATACAGGGTGTAAAGGGACGACGTTCCTTCCCGCTACCGACCGAGTCTACCAACCATTACGATGAACTTTCAGTATGGGACCAACATCGAAATACCTTTTAAAAAATGTATACCCTCATACAAAGTGAGTGATTAGTTCGAGTTCAATAGTATGGAAAAGTCAATTTTCCATGTACGCTTTCGATGTTGGTCCCATACTGAAAGTTCATCGTAATCGTTGGTAGACTCGGTGGGTAGCGGGAAGGAACGTCGTCCCTTTCCACCCTGTATAGATACCTATATATTTTATTTTTCAGGTGATTTGAAAAGCAGTAGGTATGTGTCACATACCTATTATTAACATTATTTTCGTCTTGGGCGTTAACGCTTGAATCCCTCATTATGATCCGAATTCCACTTTAGAATCCATAGCTTTATTCGATCTTCAATTCACTTCACGCCCTTGAAAATATCCATTTTGATCCTTTGTGACACTACTATTTCATCCATAATTTCCTAATCACAGTGCTATATCGATAAAATCCCACCAATTTCATGCACAATGAGAAATGAACCCAATTTTCATACGTAACATAAGTAATGTATCTGGGCCGTGCATCACCCATATTTCGATAAATTGTCACATGAACGTATTGCAAGCCCGCGTACATGTAAATCCACGGTCGTATCACGGACAAGACCGTAAATTACAAATTTTATAACCAGTAAAAAGCGGAGGTGCACGGTAAAGATGGATCGCTTGGGAATACTGAAACTACAGTGCCGTCGGATATAGAGGATACTGGCGTTCAGAAATATGTACACATTATTTATGTAAAACGTAGTTTTCTGCCCTCCGGCCGGCAAACAGTACTTTGCCGGCCGCTGCGCTAAACTAAGTTGCCGCCTGCCGGCTCCGTTGAGCAGAATAATAGTATACACATCTCGACCGTTAAATGGAAAAGCCTCGGATCACATGTTTGTCAGCCTCGGCTTCGCCTCGGCCTACAATTACACGTCATCCCAGACTTTTCCCACTTAAAAGGCCTTGGCATGTAATCTACTGTTAATGGGTATATGCAATCTATTATAAGGCGCCTTTGACCATACTCTAAGGGGCAAGCAATACGTGCTAGCAGCCTCCTATCCGAAACTCTTTCGGCATTCTGGTATAGCGTGATGTATAATATACGTTGCTGCCATCTATATAATTTGTGGAACAACTCAAATTGAATACGATCACATCACATACATTTTTTATCATTTTTGAACCAACGAAACAGCTGCGTGTTAGTAGCGTCCAACAAAAAAGGCAAAATCATATTTATCATGTAACGTTAACTCTATACTTGGCTATGACAGGTCACAAAACTATATGAGAAATACGCGCTTGAAGCAGTAAACCAACTGACATACGTATACGAATTTGCACGTCCTAGGTATATTTGATAAGGTGTAAAAGTTTTATGCCTCGTAAAATTTAGACGGCCACGCGAATCCCAGAGCATTTTATTTTATAGGACCTTGAATGACAACTATGAAAGTAAAAAATAACTTAAACTGGAATAGATGTGATATCCTGCAGAAAAGACCAACCCCGTTCTTCAACAACGTCTCCTAACTTATGTTCCTTTCGCTCTTACTAGACATATTGATAAGATCAAAAGGGACAAACAATACTTAGCGGCTTGCTAAGTTAGGAGACGTTTATGAATAAGGCGATAATTTAATAAGTGCAGGCGTTTAGGCCTAGGATGGGTTCGTTGTAATTTGATTGTGTTTTTTTCTATCGCTTCGATTATTTTATTTTAATTTCATTACTTTTATCGTTTTTTGTTATTCTTTCCTCTATAGCAAATTCAACGCAACGGAAAGTTGTCGAGTTTGCGGACGATTGTGGTCTTTGAGTGGTTTAAGGTTAAACCACTCAAAGACCACAAACGTCCGCAAACTCGACAACTTAGATGTCGCTAGTGATTAGCTTCACAATACCATTGACTAAATTCGCTGTGGTTCACGGAAAGTCGTCTGGTGTAATTGAAAGCACGTTGGACCGGCAATCTAGAGGAAGCGGGTGAATCCCGTGAAAACCAGAGTCTTTCGCAGTTGATTTTTTCTATGGTAAGCACATCAGATGTGATCAAAATGTTGTTTTTTTTATATGTATGTTTGTAAAATTCTGAAATTCTGTGTCGAGAACACGTGTTCGTGTTTTCCCCTTTTTGTTTTTCACTTGATGGTCTCATTTCATCGGAGCATCAGCCAGCTGACGCTGAGATGAAACCACTTCGTGTCTTTGTTTATTTCTGTTTGGTTAGTATAGTATCTGTCTTTGTTTAATTAACCCTTTAATTGACAAATTAAAAAAAAATCGTGCGGATTCAGCCTCCTCGCCATTGTGTAGAGCAGAAAATTCTGACTTAACCTTCAGCATACGAGGTGGGGTATACCTGACCCCAAATGTATGGTAACGTCATATAAACATTTTTTAGTACAGATGGTGCCTTTACTAGGCTCTAGTGCGAGAAGTGGCTCATTTTAAGTCAGGTCCAAAATTTAGAAGGGCCATCTGTACTAAAAAAACGTCGTACGAGACACGTGCAAATAGGAAATTCGTAACTCGTGTCGATTTAAAGCGGTTCGGTTGTGTTTTAAAACATCGCCACTCGTTTCGGATTTCCTATTTTTCGCACTTGTGTCGTAATGTACTATTTCACCACTTATGCGGAGGGTTAAAAAAAATATGAAAAGTGGGTCGAAGACCATGTCCATTGTGACGAACATTGCCAACTTAAGGGTTTTACAAAGTCTAGGAATAAATTATTATTATATTCTATTATTATATCCTAAATGTGTTATAACAAAAGGCATTAAAACCATCACCCGAGCACGGTAAAAATCACCAACTTTTCAAACATGGTGTTACTTACAAAAACAAACCTTTATGTTCCCGCAAAAGCGATTTTCTTTGATTATTGTCACGAGCTCCATTATCGCTGAAGCACTCAATATAAATAAATCGTTATTTCAGAACGATATTCAAAGTACTGAATAAAACAACAATCGCAGATTTCTGAATCAAAACGAAAACAGGAAAATGTCGATGTTTTCACTATTGTCGTACCAGGCATTAATAAAATCAGTCAAGCGCGTATTTGAATTGCTCATGAAGTTCCGTATCATTCATTAGGTAATGATAAAGTAGATTGTACATGTACATGTACAGCAAGGGCATAAAGTGACCCATCTTCAAACGAGGCAATTTTTTGGTCTGAGCGAAGTGAAGACCAAAATAGTAGACGAGGGTAAGAATGGACATTTATGCCCATTTTGTACACTCTGCTTTTCACTTCGTTTGCGAGGAAATTAAAACACATTTTCACAACGGAGTTGTCGTAAAGCGAAAGAAGAAAAATTTATAACCAATACCTGCCAAATTTTTTAATTTAATTTTTTTAATTTTCAATCTGTGATCAGAGTTTCAGTTGCTCGGTTTTCTGCCAAGTCAAACATTTCGGAGCATTTTTGAACGATAATCGATACCTATTATATGTGATTTACTAAATTTAATGACAAAAAATACAGAATTCTAATATTGTACTTAATATAAATAAAATATTGTAACAAGTTTTGTCAGCTATGCTATTTTATTGCTCAATAAAATTGTGCAATGTATTTTAACTGTTTTGCTGTTGTTGGGAACGATTACCTTAGCCTTAGAAAAAAATACTTTTATTCTCTAGACCATAAAATGCGATTTTATGTCATCTACGCACGACATAAAGGTGCACTTTTTGAGCATGAAAAGTGAAAAAAAAAATATTGAGGTATAAAATTGTACGTTGGCGAATTAACTTTTTTCGTGCAGTTTTTTAATTGCCGTTTCACAAATACTTCAATATTTTTTATTTGAAAAATAATTTATTTACGTTACAGATAAATAAAGTAGGTAACTAATGCCATAGATTTTAACTCATATAAGTTTATTTTCTATTAATTTTAACCATGACTCAGGAGACATAGGTATGGCATGGTAGGAACAAATGGGTACTTAATTGTTCCTTAATTTTGAATGAAAGATCGAGTTTGTCAACCGAGTCACAGTAATATTAATCAAAAAGACTTTCTTTTCGAGTTTTTCTTATATCTGTTCGAGTCAATTATAAATATAATCTATATAATGAAGTTTCCGTAGGCCACAAATTGCGCAGTCATTAATTATGCATGTCTTCTTGTAAAATACAGCTTAGTGACAGTTAAACGGACAATTAACTCAATAATTAAATCATGCAGCCCTACCCTGGGTGCTTAGACAAGTTGCCAATCGCTAACGCTTAATCGTCAATCGTAAACGAAAGGCAACTAACTGTCTTTGTCGCACTAATATGAAAGAGTGACAGAGAGGGAAAACTACGATACGCTGCTAAGCGTTAGCGATTGGCAACTTGGCTAAGCAGCCTGAACTCCGAAATCCGCAAATTTCGAGGATTCGTTTCGGTCACTCTAATGACGCTATCGTTGGAGTGACAAAGACAAAATCTACGAATTTCAGTGTTCGTGGTAGTAGGGATTTCACCCTTTGAATGCGGAACCCTAAAACCAGAATGAATCACGAAACATTTTTCGAGAACACTCAATAGATTGAAACGATATTTCTATTGCTTTATGAAGAAGGGGAAATACATTTAACGAAGTACGATTATATTCGTGCTATATATGTAACTTTTGTTGTACTTAAAATAACGGCTTTTATGATTCGCGCAGTTTCCGTGGCTTTCTATTTATTTACTATATTCGTATGTAATTTATTTTTGTCATTAATATTTTTCATTAATAAATTGGGAGATTTGTGACAGGAAATAATTGTTTTCATATGTCTAACTAATATAATATTAGCCGTGTGGTGACAGCAACAAGAACACCACCCCGACTCTTCCCGCGGGTAAGAGCCAACTAAGGGATTGAAGTGTCACTAAACTATACTTGGATTTGATTGATGATGTGCAGCAGCATCATCATGGTGGACACACTACTCCACTACTGCCACTCCCGACGCTGTCCCAATAGTCGTCATCATAGCTTGAGCTGCCATCAATAAGATAAAATCAACTTTAATTAGGAATTTAAACGATAAAAAATGTGTGTGCCTTTAATGCTTCATATCCCAACTTCGAAATAATTAGGTCATATCTAAATTATTTGCATAATTTTAAGACAGGCTGATATTTATTAGGATTAGAAGTTAATATATCAAAATCTCAATATTTTTCATTCAATTTGTACGGAGGTGCCATCTATTGGGACTGCCAGCAAAAGCACCAGACACTTACTCGTACAATAGAATTGACTAAGAAAATCTGTTATTTTGAGAAATGTCGGTATTGTCACCTTATAAAATAAATTATACTATTAACAAACTTCTCTCCCAAAACATATGACAATACCTACTTAATGTGTACTTATATATATTATCTGTTAACATGTTACGCACTGGTACTTCTACCTTATTTATTGTACATATTGTATGTGTTTTTTTCTACGTATATTATGTTTTGAGTGTAATTCCGTACTTAATAATGGCTACCTTTCCATTACTTATTTCAAGTCATAAATATTATCATTTCGAACAAAAGCATACAGAAAGTTTTAATTAAAGAATTTAACTACTTGACTGAAAGAGAGAAATGCATTTTTCCATTTTACGGTTTTCATAGCGTAAATAATAAATCGTGCCTATAAATATTTTAAAATTCTCGTTACGAACGGCGCAGCTATTTTTAATTGGGACATGTCAATTAGTTTTTAAGAAAACATTAATGGTTTAAACATTCTGCTTTGATCCTACACTGCAGCAATTTTAAGAATAATAATCTACTAATAAATAATATAAAATAAGCATCTTTATGAGATTGTACCTACATTATAGTAGGTTATAGGTAACCTTTTTCGTTCTAAAAAATATCTATGCCCGCACATTCTTGGACAGAACACCTGGAGGGTTATGAAATATTATCGCGAAATCCCGCGAAAATAAAACCCAGATAAATTGCCGCTAGCGACGTGTGGACGTATTGTAGTAAGATTTTGTCGTGGGACGTATACGTCTCCGTAAAATATTGTTCTTGCTTGTCACATGGCGACAGTGGCGGGATAAATATGACTAATATTTAAAGTTTGCATTGGTTGTTTTGATGTGAGCTTGTAGCAAGTTTGGTTACATGGAAATCGTGCCGTAAAATTGGTTACCTACATCATCATACATCATCAGCCTATTATAATCCACTGCTCGACATAGGCCTCTCCTATTAACTATACGTAAAGACGCATTAGGAGGTAAATGCCCATAATCGCCACGCTGGGCCAGCGGATTGGTGATCGCAGTAATGTGTCCACTACGATGACGCTGCTGCCCATCATCAGTGCTTTGTCAAGTAATGGTTAGTGACACTTTAATCCCTTAAGTAGTCGACTCTTACTACACCTGCAGTAGGAGTTGGGGTAGTGACAAATGTATTCTCACTGCCGTCACCACACGGCATGTAGATTTTTGGTTACATGGAAATCGTGCCGTAAAATTGGTCGCATTGGATGAAACCCGGGAGTTAAAATTTTTCTTATTAGGTCGTATTAAATGAAGTGGTCGTGACGAATTTTTTTTCTATCCTCAGAGACTCCGGATAATTATTTGACTCTGAAATGAGTACCTATGAACATTTATTCGCACTGTATAGTGCATATTTCAATAATCGTCCTAGGATATTAGTGAAAATGTTGGTTTGATGATAGTATCTTTTATAGTTTTTACACAGGTTGGTTTTACTATAATTTTTATATTTGTTACTACGGAACCCATCGTACGCTAGTTCGACTCGCACTTATCATTACCATCCCCTAGAACACAACACAATAATTTATAATCATAGAAAATAAAAAATAATCAGAACTATGGGCTTATGGAACAATGAGATAAATACTAACTAATTTGAATTTCTCGAATTATTCACTGTTCGTTAATGTATAGCTAACTAATACACATAAAAATACATGTATTGTATTTGATTCTTCGCCTACCGTCACGTGATTTAGTTACACTGACAATGTACCTACAGGAATATTTTTTTTACATTTTTAGAGCATTCTAAATACATGCGCAGTACTGTCAGCGTGAATATATCCAGTAATTATTAAACTAGTACTATTTTTACTGCAACACGGTTCGGCCATCAGCTTTGACGAGAGTCGAAGCTCACTGTGACGTAAAAATTACTGCGACTGATATTTTTACCCGTTTCGACGAACTTAAGTCACATTTTTATTTAAAGTTCGATTTAAAATAAGTGGAACTTGGGTAGCCTAGTTAAAACTTTAATTTAAATATCTAGGGGCGTAGAACCGATATGCTCAATTACACTCGCGGTCAATGAATACGGGTCAGGTGGATTTTTCATAGAAAATACTGGAAACACGCTGATTACAAATATTTAAAATAAATATTTATAATACAAACGGAACCGTTTTTGACATCAGATTGTATTGCAATTTCCCGGAAATTTTCACCTGATACGAAAAACACAGAACTTCATCGTCAGATGACTCCGTAGATATAAAAATAGCAACTCATGATTAAAAAACTGGTATTACCATACATTTTAGGTTGTTTTCTTAAACGGTCTACATTTTTGTCTATACAAACCGATCTGGCGACAATTTTTAGGTTTTTTTGGGTTTATTTATAAATTTCAATACAACCTGATTAAAAAATAGATTATACCTACACTGTAAATATTTTAAAAAAATATTTAAAATCTCCACGTTTGCATTATTTTCTATGAAGAAAACCACCTGACCCGTTTTCATTGCCGGAGTGTGTATTATTTAAAACATTAAAGAAGAAAATAATCGAGTCCACTGGTGACCCTAAGGCTGGCTCATTCCTAGGCCAAAGAATAGACATAACTATTCAGCGTGGGAATGTAGCCAGCCTTTCGCTAGGGACAGATCTCGGGGACTTACGTTAGGTACTCGTATTTTAAATTTTTAGTTTTATGTATAATTTAAATATCTAGATAAAAATACATCTTACAAATATACATACTTACGGATAAAAAATGTGCTGAAACTCCGAGCCCGACGGTAATGTGAGAAGGCTGGCTGGACAGCAATGTCCAGGCGTTGAGCAAGAAAGGAGCGCTCTGGTCACCGACAGCTTCCATTAAGCACATCCCAAGAGACCCCGACTTGGTGCCAACGGGGCCATCTTGGTTGGCGTGATATTGATATATTTGCCCATTTGTCGTGCACATGCTTAATGCATATTTAAACCTTATATGGTTTTCTCATGGATGCCATTGTCAGAACTGGAACAAATTAAAATGGGACGAATCGGAAAACATCAGCTTTCCAATAAAAAAAGAATCATCGGTTGTAGTCGAAAGTTTTGTTACAAACATTAAAAAAAACATAATAGTCGAATTTAATCCCTTAGTCGACTCTTACAACAGCCACCTTACAAAATCAATCACCGGCTTGTCTATCTCTAAAGCTTTAAAGATCGCCGAGGACAGACCCGCTTGGAAGAGCATGGTGCATCAAATAACAAACCCTTCAAGCTGGACACGACCTTCAGAAATGAAGATGCCGACTAAGAAGAAGACGACAGCCACAGGAAGACTGGTGGTGGTGACAGATGTATTCCTACTGCTGTAACCACGCAGACGTTAGATACATTAACGTTAGAAGACTTAAAAAGGAGAACCGAATCCGTAAATAAACAATAAAATAATGTCACATTAATCCATTCGCCGTACCGGACAACTTTAAACTCCAATATTTAGTTTTAAATGCTCGCAAAACTTTTTGGAGCAAATTTATCGCTGGGACGCTTAGTTATTTTTCAATTTGGGAGATCTCTGGATCGCTTTAAAAGTAGTTTAAACGCCGATTACGAGAGAATGCAGAAACTTTGTTATTTGGGAAAAAAGACCAAGTTCGTTTTTTATTCGAAAGACGCTTTTAATCTAACGGTTGAGGATTCGAACTTGTTTTTATTTATTTTTGTATTCTCTTTATCTGAGAAGGCAGTGATTAGCTTAGTAAATCAAATGCAGTGTTATTTTTTTGTCATTCAAATTATTATTTTCTTACAAAACAGATATACTTACCTTGAAATGTTAGCGTGTTAAGCAAAAAGCTTCCAGTGTGTTGCTGAGTATAATGCAGAATTTGCTTGTTTCTTTATACAAATTGTATGTCTAAGCGTCCTTATGGCAAGCGACAAATAATCAAACTCCAATAACTAATTTATGTAAATCTACAAAATGTCACTTGTAGAAAACGTTGAATAAGTAACTACCAAAAATGCGACATTTCCTCTTTATGTTCTGAAACGTTGCTCGACGAAGTCCATTTGTAACTCGAGTATTGTTTTTTCATTGAAATAGGATTTCCAAATATAGATATGCATGACGTTTTGATTAATATAACAAAGCGTAAATTTTTAGACGTAACGGACTAACGGACAAACATTGAAAAACAAACCCATACCTACTAGCTAATAAGAAGATCTAAAAAAATATTTAGACGTTCTTATGAAATGTAAGGACAACTTATAATAAAATAAAGAAGTATTTCATGATACAGGCCGCTTTATTCGCCGTTAAGGGTCAAGGCACACCTGGAGTAGATTGAATTCTATGAATAAATTTGCCGGCACAACACTTTGTGTCAAAGGATGGGAGTAAGCGGGGTTTACGCTCGTTATGTCTTTTTGATGGCACTTTGTAAATCAAAAGTTTTCGTGTGAATGCAGTCAAGTATTCATACTATGTCATAGAATTTAAAGGCTCTTGATTTATGGAAAAGCGGATGGTGAAGATAAGACAAACGAGACAAACTGCATGAGAGGGAAAATGTATAGTTGGCTTCAAAATTGCATGGACAGTTTATGAATGAATTCATTCATAAATCGTCCATGCAATTCTAAACGCCACTGTACCTACGTACATGATTTTTATTGTAATTTAAGGTAATTCACATAGATAATAAGAACAATAAGTCATAAAAAATACAATACCTTAAAACTAACTAAAAATAAAATAATACTAAACTAAACTAATACATCCCCCAAGTTGTCTCCTCCCTCCCTCCCTGTAGGAGAGTGCCCATAACACTGGCCACATTTACTCGCTGGATGGTATAGTTCGAGAAATATAAATTGAATGTTTATTTTTAATATAATGTAGGTAGAAAGTTACCAATTTATATTTCACAATGTAATACCTAACCTATGATTAACTTTACTGATTTCGTGAGTATGGAGCTTACCTATATGCCGGTAGTTGTATGTCGCTTTGTAAAGTATATCGCTTGAGGGTTATCTCATGAGAGAAAACCCAGGGTTCAAACCTGTCTTTGTCGCTCTAATACAAAGAGTGACAGAAAGCGGTAAGTACGTTACCTACGGTACTGAGTGTTAGAAATTTGGCATCTTGACTGCGCACTCAGTTACTTATTGAAAGCATATGTTCAAATCATAAGCTTCAAACACATTCAACTCGCTTATCCCTTCGACCACAACATGGGCCGGCCACATTTCATCGAAAACAAGAACTTATTGCTACCCGCGTAAATAACTGAACATTATTACATTACAAATCAAACCTGATTTTTCCCACCCCTGGTATTCTAATTACTGCAGAAACTTTTCGACAGTCCGCTGTAAATTATTTCCAAGTCAAGGGATTTCTGTCTTATTGAATTCTTGGTATTATTACAATTTCGAAGTTTCGTTCAGGTTTTATTGTATCTTCGTCCCCGAGGGACTTTGGAATTATATTTACTTTCTGTTGAATGACGTCTTTGAGTATTGTAATATTTAGGTGTGTCACAGACACCATCACATATATCATAGCGCCCGGACCGTTCAAAAATATCTGAACACGCCTTTACTGCCATAACGTTACGATAGAAGCGTGTTCAGATATTTTTGAGCGCACCGGACGCCACGATATATTTGATGGCGCCAGCACAATTTTAAACAACGATCGAAATAAGGAGAAATTTTAATAAGTTCCTTAAGTCAACACAAGGATTCATTGAAAAATATGTCATAATTATAGCATTAGATGTGTGGGAATATTTTTCAGCGTTCCGTAATGCTATGCTGTGAAAATTATTTCATTATTTATATTCCAATAACTTTCACAGCATAACAGTAAAAACCAAGTCACTGCGAACTGTATATATCAAGTACTTAAAAACTACTTCAATTTGGGCAAAATTACTTCATTTCTACTTCAAAATGTTACTGTCAGTAAACACATAATTATGGCTGACTTTCCTTAGCATTTGACGTCTTCGACACATCGTTAAACACGTTCGCAGATATATTTTTACGTTAACATTAATAAACATCAATAATTTTAACCAAAAATGTATGTGAACTCATAGTTTAAGGAATTATGTTCGCAATAAAACCAAGATTGTGCCCTAAAAATACGATACGATATATCTGATGGTGACTGTACCTAACTACAATATTATTTCATTTCAACCTTTCTCATTTCACCACTTTCTTGAATACATAGTAAGTAGTAACTCTTTTATTCATTTATTCATCCAGATTTAAATAAATTACAATTCATTTCTAAAGCGTGGACTATTTCAATGTTATCACGAGATCTAGAAATTCTGAATGTATATCTAAAACTCCGAGTTAATTACTATTACTTAGAAACCAAAGTTATATTTTAAATAGACATGAATGATTGATAAGGTTCTTTTGGTAAATTAAATCGAGTTACAGACTCGTTTGATTTGAAAACCTTTATTAGTCGATCGGAGTAATTAAAGTTTTGAGTTATTTTCTCCTTTGGTGTAAAAAATGGGAGAGGAAAGCATTTAAAAAATAGGTACTTATCTATTTGAATAAATTGTTGCCACTTTGCAGGGCCTAGCTCTAAAAACAGATTATAATATAAAAAAATCGGTAGGTAAGTATACGCAAAAGCTAAGCTCCTAATAAATGTACTAGAATGACCGATTCAAAAAGTGCATTTAGACCAAACGAGCATTCGCTCATTCTATCCCCACTCTACGAAATTCGTTCGTTACACAAAACGTTACACGCTTTAGAAATTGATTGATTTCGTAAAGTGGGGGATAGAATGAGCGAATGCTCGTTTGGTCTAAATGCACCTTAAAGAAAACTCACGTAAAAATTTTCATACATACATTAGTTACGTGATATTTCGTTCTAATACATTTATGATTTTTCGCTTATCGCATGCGCATGCGGAATGGCATCTTCGCTATGCCAGCAGTTACATGGAATTACCTACTCATTGGTGGTAGTCAGAACTTTGGGTGCAAAACTTTAACAAAACTTGTCAAAAGGACACGAAAAACCATGTACCTACATACATTCACAAAAAATATAATTCGCTGACTGTGTGACTCAAACTCGTATAAAGGCATACGAGATTGTGTCAGAAATGTACATTTCTATAGAAAATTAATACATTTCATATACGAGTATAAGTCATACACATACCTGGGATAACTGGGGGCAAGATATAGGGATTTGATATCGATTAAAAAGATGTCGATATAATTATAATAAAAGATGTGCTTATTGAACATTCTCGATTACAGTACAGAGGTTCAATATCATAATTATCTGATATCGGGCCTCTTCAGATAGTAAAAACTAGTATGCAGATGTCATTTTAATCAAAAGGACAATTTAAATATTGATATTTTAATATTAATTGTATATTTTGATAATTATTTTAAAATAGACGTTTAAAGTTATTTTTTATTTTAATTGAAGAGTATAAGTACCTAATATTTATTTATGCTGAATAACATTTTGATGTTGTCATTCACAGTATCATCGATATATTTTTAATCGATAAAATATTTTGCTACATCACTTTCGTATAAATGCCCCGAGTTATCCCAGGTATGGTCATACACCGTGAACATAGGAGGTTGAGTCACACAATCATCGATATCTACACATTCAAACATTGTGAGTTCATGATTTCGAGATAGGCAATAAAATTTGATACAGATTTTTCATTATATTCGTATTTTCTTTGCTGAATGTTCTCATTAAGTCAATTTTGAAGTTTTGTTAAAATTTTGCACTCATAGTTCCGATCAGTGGTGAATATCGAACCCACAAAGAAGCTGTTTGCAGGCTTGCCACAAACTTCGAAATTAGTAAACTTCGAGCATAATGTCTCCGTTACTTTAACGAATGTGTAATTCGAATAAAAGAGGTAGAAACTCAGGATTAGCGATGTTCTAAATGGGTCAAAATTATTTTCGTTGTCTTGTTTCATACCACTCTGTCACGCTTTTAGTGGCTGTTTCGACTCAGTACCTATATAAAAAAATCCAGTGCACATGTATTTCTTTTCCGCGTTAAATTTTAATCGATACATGAGTAATTAAAAAAAAAACATCATCTCATACAAAGATCACCACTGCGTCACGTTTTTAGGGACACAAAACAAGACAACGACAAGAATTTTGACCCAAATTCTTCGCAGCAGTCCTTCTATCCTTCTATGGTAGAAAGACTGTGGCCGCTCAATCGATAATTCAATTTTCCACCAAATCGTTTAGTGCATTAACTGAGTAACAATGTGCAAACTCTAGTTAACTGCCAAAGTTGTGCTAATGATACGAAAAAGCGTGAACCTAACGGACTAAATTAGAATTAAACGCATATCTGGCTACATTTAAATTTGGCTATTAACATGTTAATCACCATTTCTGCGAATAACGAATAGCTGATACTTTTCGCATAATTACCGGATGAAGTTGGCTGATAGTTATAACAAACGAGCTGGTTGAATTAAAATTATGACGTATGAATGAATCGAAATGAAATGAAATGTTTTATTTTGCGTAAAAAATAAATAATATTAAATTTATTTTGTTAACTACAGACACCACTTCTATTAATCGTCAGTTGACAAGCAAAACTCACTAAGTAACAAATACCTACTTGAAATAAAGCTCTTATGACAGTTCTGATTTACTACTGACATAAGAGGTTGCTAAGGGTAGTGACAGTTTTTATAGTGAGTTTTGCTTGTCAGCCAACGAATTTTGAAATGTGATCTAAAATTTTTCTCGCTGAAACACCAAATCTATGAAGATTTCTTTTATTTTTATGTCCGGTCGTTTACCACTGATTGGCATACATTTTTTCTTGAGTATGTATCCAAAGCAGGCCTGTCCAACTAGCGCGTTCGGTTCGTACTGTCAGTGCCACCCCGGGGAGTACAACAGTAGGGTCTCACGGCGAGCGTCACCAATCATGATTTTTGTTTTGATATAACTATGTGAAAATTGTGATTTTTTTTCGCAATAACCTGCAGATTGGTTGCCGCTGTTATCGTAGATGCCTATTAGAAAGGCAAATATTTTCTCACTCTACCTTAAAGTCACATAAAGCACATAAAGTCCATTTCAAATACGAAGGCCCGATTCCACTTAACAAACTCATTAGGCGTCAGCAATAGGATCAGTGATAACAAAAGAAACCTGGCCAGGCCCTTTTGTGGCGTGATATTTTATGCATACATCAGTGCACCACACGTGCCAATTTATAGTGGACCAAGTAAATGACAAAAGTTTCGAGTGGCATCGGGCCTTCGTATTTGAAATGGACTATACCTCCATATTCATAAACGTCTCTTATCTTAACAAGCTGCTGTTGTTTCTCCCTTTCTATCTTAGACATATTGATAAGTACTTAGCGGCTTGCTAAGTTAGAAGACATTATATTTTAAAGACAAACGGGTCTGAATCGCGTAAACTTACGTTTGATTATATCCTGAAGTTTCGAGTATGACGTTACATCCGTGGTCGCAGGCAGACTCTGCCTAATGACCTGGTCACGACATTGGTCTAAAGCGACCAGCGGCGAGCGAATCCATGAGCTGGAGCGGGATGCCGATATCGGTACTCCCTCTCGGACGTATGATTTACCGCTAAGCCGGTCGCCTTAGACCAATATATTATCGTGGCCGCGGCGTAAACGTAACGGTAAACGCTTACGCCATTAAGACCCATTTGTCTTTAAAATATGAGTCATAATCGTGAAAGTTTCAATCAATATCTAGGAGACTATTAAGAATGTTTTTTGGCCCTTACGATCTTATAGACATATTGATAAGATCGAAAGCGACAAACAATACTTAGCGTTTATGAATAAGGGGGATACAAGAATAAAATAATGCATTAATATCAGTCTCCGATGTTCAGAACGAGTGCAGCTCCCAAATCGTCTGCATAAGCCAATGGCGGAATTATACGAAAAGAGCTGTTTGCTGCAGGCCCTCTTTGTTTACCACAGGGGTCGGCAAACTTTTCTGAATAAGAACCAATCTCTGGTTTATTAGCTTGTACCATGGATCGGGACCGGTTTGTTTAGAAAAATCTTTGAAATAGCCCAATATTTTAGAATGTTTTGTACACTTTATGTAGTCTTAATTACAAACTTTGTATTTTGAAATTACTCTATTTTCAAATAATTTATAAAGCGAAGAATGAATACAAATGAACAAAAAACCATTATGGGCGAAGTAATGCCACCAGCACCCTCGGTACTATGCCACAAGGGTCAATCTTTGATATAGTTTAGGTTAGTTACATTTAATTAATGAAGTATACCTATATAAATTATACAGTTTCGAAAATTAAAAAACGAAAAGAGAAAAGATTAATGGAAAATAATTCCTTCCTTTTTTTATCTCATAACTTCCTTCCTTTTTTGTTTTAAGTTTGCCTATTATTGCAAAACTTATTTAGTTATTCTTTTTACAATAACTGTTTTTTTTTATTTAAGTATAAAAACAAATACCTTTCAAAGAAATTAAGAAATATTTGAGTTACAGAAGTTTAGTCAATCTTTTCATATTTCAAATATCATTTACTTGAAATCAATTTTCTAACAATAAATTACGCGAAATTGAGACATAGGTATTTGAAAATAGTAGGCTTCCCATTAACAAACTACCTACACAATAGTAATGTTTCCAGGTTTCAACGCAAATCGGTAGAGTAATAATTGAACCAAATGTTACGAATACATGAAAGCGACAAGAAACCGAATGAACTGATTATCGTGCAAAACACAGATCACTTCCTCTAGATGAATCGTAACGCCATACGTGTACGCCAATTTTTACGTAGCGGAATCTTCAATTAAAGTGTTGGTCGGTAGTAATGTGCCGATCTCTGTCACTTTCCGAGCATAGTGTGCACAATATTACTAAATGGTAAACGTCGCCATAGTAATTTACAATGCTGCAATATTACGTATACCCATATTTTGTATGTTCAATAGTTTTCTGGATGACATAATATATAATACAAAACAAAGTGTTGTCCTCCTTGTTCTTTTTATTAAAACTCTACTTCGAAAGGTATTGACATTGACAGACATTGTTGACAGATATTGTATTGAACTGTACTGACTTGGCGCGACGCGCTATTAGCCACTGAGATCGCTAGGCACACATGGTCCACGCAAATTATCAATTGGCACAAGACCGAGGAAATTGGCGCTCTCTGATGTCGGAGGCCTAGACTTATTCAGCCTCCGTAGTCTAGATGGTAGTGACCCTGTCTACGAAGCGGGTTCGATTCCTGGTGAGGGCATTATTTGTGTATTTATTTATCACAAATATTTGTTCCTTGGTCATGGCTGTCTATATATATGTATGTATACTATATGTATATGTATGTGTATATATACTATATGTATGTATGTAACTTTGGTATAAAGAGCGGGATATCCTGCTACAAGTAAATCTTTTTTCATGTATCGTCGCTTGGCACGCACACCACAAGCCTTAATCGAGCTTACCGCGGGACCAGGTCGATTTGTATAAAATGTCCCAAAATGTACTTTATTTATTTATTATTTTATACTTCCTATTACCGAGTCTGTTTGTCATATGTCTCTGTTGCAAAAACAGATGCCCGCCGGCATTCAAACTTACCACCATTAGGGTATTTGGTTTGGGGATAAATGTCGAAATCTCAGTAAGTAATATGATTAATGATATGCTTAAATTGTTTACGGCTTAAGTAACATTTGTTGTACTTTTATGATTTATTTGTTATAATGGATCTAGTCCAATATTCACTAGGGTGAGTCACTGATGTATGAAGAAAAAAAGTATTTGTTTTTTACTGGACACAGTTGTAAATAATTTTGTAATCAGGTCGATAAAGAGTCTGCAAAATTATTTGGCCGTCGGGATTAAGTATCTGCCTCCGGATCTATTTGAAAGATTTCATAGAAACTTCAGTACATTTTGTACTGACCACAGTTGATATCTATGATATGTGCTATTAATACAACTTCTTTGTTCGTTTTATGTTACGTGTCTAATAATTCATGTGTATTTAGGCTTAAGTTTACTACACTGTCGCATTGCGTAACTGTCATGATAGTTGTATTGGTACTTGAAATGAAATAAAAAAAAAAAAAATGTTTTCACTTTTTGTTGCAACATGCTTTTCTTACGGAGCCAAAAGAGACAAAAAAACAGTCGACAATAACCCCTTTTTTTAAGCCCCATACATTTTAGGAAGATTTCTACTCGAATCCGGAGGAGCAGCACTTAAATTAAAAATATATAACAACAATAAGAGTGATAATCAAATATCAAATGGCACCGTTTTGTAACGGTGCCCTCAAGAAAATCGTTTTTTTTTAAATGACTGACCCTAATATTCACATTATTATTAAACTACATTTCAAATACCATGGCCCGATGCCACTGCCAAGTTTTATGTGGCATCGGGCCATGGTTTTTGAAATGGAGTATACCTACAAATTTACTTATAGAAAATTATTAATATTATAACAACGTGCCTCGTAGCTTAGTTGGTATTGACCCTGGTTCATATCCTGATAAGGCCATACAAAGTCAAAGTCAAAGTCAAAGTCAAAATATTCTTTATTCAATTAGGCCCAGCAACGAGCGCTTTTGAATCGTTAAACTAAATAGCGAATGAGAGAAAAAAAACTACCTCCTGTTCTAACCCTACACCACTGCCTGAGAAGAATCCGGCAAGAAACTCAGCGGGACTTTCTTTTTTCAAATAATAGTTTTATAACATCTTACGGCTAACATGCATTAATTAAAAACGAAACATAAATTTGATTTAATATAAATACAGATATAGTACATTAACTAGAGATGAAGTCTCTAATAGTCAGAACAATTATATAAATTTAATGAATTTTGAGAAATGTATAGATGTAAAGATATATGTAAAAGGGCATACAATTGTTTTTAGTTAAACGTTAAAATTAGCATTATTATACTGCTAGAGATGTAAAGGTCTCTAGTTGTCAGAGTAAAAAGAAAACAAACGGATACATTTCACTAAATGTTTCAGAGATGTATAAGGTCTCCATGCGTCATAATATTAAATAATCATAAATAAACAAACATGTAGCGAATTCAAATTCTCATATCAAGAACAGCAGGAAAATTGTTTGAATTTAAGCCATGAGTGAGCTTGATTAGACCGGTCTCCGCAAACAGCACCCGTTCACGAGTATACAGGGTGTTTTTTTTTCGACCGTTCAAATTCTACGTAGTGAATGTGTAGGTCATACTGACCAACTTTTACTATGGGGACAAAGTCGAAATCGCGAAAAAAAAATCAGCTGTTTCATACATTTCGGCCGGCGTAATGCCGCCAATTTCTTATACCTAAGGTAATGTTACTTAGTAATTGGTATTTATGTCTATAATGAAATATCCATAAACTAGGAATGTACTTCACTACAAAGAGTTAATCTGCAATACAACTTGGTTAACCCTATAATTAGCAATGTCCCACAGAATTCATAGGTAGTTATATAAAGGATATCCCAAAAATAACGCAAGATTTGAAATTGTTGAAAAATACTTATTAATTTCTTGTTTGAATTTTTTATTTCTTGATTGAATCATAAAGTACAAAGAATAGGGTTCAGTATGGTAAAGCATACCGAGAAATTATGTCGAACGCTTTGTTGTGACATATCACTCCTTTGTTCAAATTTTCTATGAAATTTGCATAAATATGGGTGGATTTCGTCGCTGCAGTATGGAATCCCCTCCTTTAAACCATTGATGATCAAGAGCTTGCTGACATAGAACTTTGACTACAAATAACCCCATGAAAAACCAATTATCTATGTTGAAATGACGGGAAAACGACCAGAAAATGAGGTCAAACCGTTTTTCGTCAATGAGACCAGGGCTTCAGGGCGATTTGCTATTATAATATTGAATCCTATTTTGTGTACTTTATGTGTCATTGCAGAGATAAAAAAAATTGGTCAAGAAAAGTATGCCTTTTCATCAAATTTAAATCTTGCGTTATTTTTGGGACAACCTTTAAATGATGAATGTTTTGAAATAATTATTTCACGGTCTAGAAAATATGCAACATATTATACAAAAGTTGGTTACATAGGTGATAATGCTCTAACATCTGAAGTTATCGGAGTCTATTTACAATGATTACGAGTACAGGGCTATATTAATTTAAATAAGTCACACGGATGAATTTCATATATTTTATCATCTCTTTCATAAAAGTCCAACGTCCAATTTGTCATGTGTTTTGTCTCTTTGTAACAATTGCCACCGCCAAAGTAACAGATAAAGAAATATAACATTACATCAGAGGCCGGGAAAATGAGGATTTCCGGCCAAATTGGTATATAGGTATCGAGGCCGGGAATCGGTTTTCACGCCGAGGTATGTATAGTGCTTATCTCAAAAATACAAAAAAAGTAAAAAAGTAAGAAAAGTATTATGAATTTCCATTTTCACCCCAGTGAGTTACTGCGCCCTAAAAGCGATTCTTCCGAGTCTATTTTAAGGAACGTAAAGACAATATTTCATTGCATGTTTGAGAAAAACATATTGTAGGTACTCAAATGAAAGTAAGCGGTTAACATTTTGCAGGATCACAACAACTGACTACGTCTTTGAAAATATGATTCAACATCGCAACTTTTCGTTACAATAATTTAATTCCACATTCGAAAACCAAGTGCAAAGCAAACATTTCTCTTCCTTCGAAACTCAAAGTTGTACGTATTCATACGAATACAATTAAATCTTTCCACGTAATATCAGCGGTACAGTTCAAACACGGCGTCGCTTGGCAAGTTAATTAAGGAACGGTATAGTTTAACCCATTACCATAGACGTAGTGAGGGAAGGACACTCAGTTACAAGTTACCTCAGCATAGCCTTTAGGTATGTACAGGTTGCTCGAGAGCATTCCAAAAGATTTTACCTATGCATTCTAGATATCAAAATAAACAAAAATTATTATGTGACCCAATTTCAAGTACCACAAAAAAAAACTTTGTTTTTAATTTTTTGAATGCTTTTAAACATTTCCAGTTCTTTTTACCATAAGGTAAACGCAGCTATTAACGCTCCATCGAAAATCCGAAGGTATTAGCGACCTAATAAGTAATTCGGTATTTTTTCATTACCACAACTTATGTGAGGGTAGGTAGGTTGTTTTCCAGAAGCGTTTATTTCTTGAGTATAGGGTACGGTTAAGTTAGTTTGACTGGTAGTTCGATAAAAGATAAAAATACATCAATCAAGTTGTGAGTACCGAGAAAGAAGGATATTCCATACTGGCGCTTGCACTTTCAAGCAAGGACTCGACTTATCTGTCTAAGACGTTTATTTTAACAATTGACTACTTTACATCTACATTTCGTCCATTAAATACAAAAGCGACACAACTCAAAAACCATGAAAAATGATTTTATTGCAAAAACGACATTATAAGCACTAATATTTTACGTGACACTAAGACACCTGTCGATTTGACGTTAGAAAGTGTCAAAATTAAGCAGGTGCCCTTTTTGCACTATCACTCTTTCGAGACTAATTTCAGTGCTAAACTGCCATTTTATCAGTTGCGACTCGACCGTCAACGAAAACGCACGACATTTTTGTGAAAAAGTGCCATGAAACGAAAAAATAAGTGTTTACGTTAAAAAATATGTAAGCAAAAGTGCCATATTTGTAGATGTGGCTGTTTCGAATAAAATAAATACGAAAATATTATGTTTATTTTCATAAAAAGGAGTCGCAAAACGGAATGTGGCAGCTTTAATTTTAAAATATCCTCTTAAATTTGGTTTTTCATTAATCAAAACTGCCGTATTAGGATTTGCAACCTTTTTGAATTAAAAATATATTCGAATGCATCAATCACAGGAGCCATATTTATACATGATGCTGTTTTGAATAAAGTAAATATGTGTGGTTTAGATTTCTTTATAAACAAAGGAGCCGCAATACGGAATGTGGCAGTTGGGATTCTAAAATGTACACTTCATAGTACGTTTCAAAAAACATTGTTGCATTTACAACCGATTTTAATTCAGTATAATATTAAAATCCATTAATGTACCAGATTGAATAATTGAGTATCTTTTGCATGAAATCTTAAAAAATACAAAACATCTTATAAAAACAGTAATTGTAAAACGTGGTACTTTGTATTGTGTTTGTTTTACTTAAAAGTATATTAGAGATTGTGTGGAAGATGACTGTGAATTTTGTGTACCTACCTATAATTGCGACTACGAAGAAACAATAATGACATAAACTTCGGATTATTAAGTATTTGTCATACTTTCCTATTATATTATTTGTATACAATACAAGTAAAACAAATAAAGATCTAACCCCGTTGTATGTTTTAACGAATCTAAGAACTTATATTAGTAGTATTTATTTTTTCACTTTTGGGAATGCCAACATAGGGATGATGACTGTATTTAAAATAAATTATTAGACATTATGCACGGCATCATACACGAATAAATTATTACTAAAATATAGACTGCAGTCATTATTGTACAGAACTTTTATTTAATATAAGTGTAATATGCAAACGTGACGTTACTTTTGTGTATTTCATGTAAATCTTTCAAAAATCGAAAAAAGATGTTGATTTGACTTGACAGTCATCATGCCTATTGCTTCACTACATAGGTAGTACCCAAGTACTAGCGCTAAACTGTCATGTCCTCTAGAAAAAAAAATTGTTACATTATTACTAATCATAAGTAGATTTTTAGGAAAGACTTATTATCTCTGCAGTTAAATATTGAAAGATATACTTTTGTATCGGCAAAAATTAAGTTCTTGCATCAATTCTAATGAGAAAACTAGTAAACCGTCAAAACATATCAATTTGGATCATTTAGTATGGGATCATAGTAACCACCCTATAAATACAATACACATAGAAAAAACAAATAACTAATGATATACTTAACCGATTTTTATTATTTACGTGCTTTTAGGTGGGCTATTTCCGGTTTATAGTAAAAATAAGTGGTATCAAAGTAAATTCCATTCTCAACAATATAACTTTGGTCGCGTTGTATTTTTAACTAAAGGTACCACATTTTTTTATATAGCTGGTTGATTCTTGAAGAAAACCGATAATTATATCTGAATTTTAAACTAGTACGTCCGTTAAAATCATCAAAATATGTAACCAAAGTTAAAATTAATCAAAGTAACCCCGGTTTACGGTACCTATAAACATGTTTTGACAATATGTAAGTAAAGAAACAGTAAGAAAAAGTTTTGTTTGGTTCAGTTTGGTTAAAAAACAGTATTTCTATGTTTAAGACATGATTTTATGTATGATTTAAATGGAATAACTGCTTATTTTTTTGTATTTGTGGCCTTTGATGGAAAAAAAATGTCAGAGTTAATGTTATTTTTTTATGCAAAACGGACGTATACGCTCATAAAAGCTTGCACAGCACATATTACTTTCTAATAACCAAACACATCAAAAGAGGGTTAAAATGCCTACAAATTGATATATAACACATATAATATTAATGCTGTAAAAAAATTTAGTGAAAAAAAAACGCATACAAAATCATTGAACAGCTCCCCTGTAAAAAGTAAATTTTTGACTTGTGTCGCTTTTGTATTTAATGGACGATTTATTGCTAATCATATTCATTTATTTATAAATTACAGATATTTTATCACAATTTATCAAATAACATCCATTATCATATATAAAATATAAAATTAAATTTGGGCGGTGATTGCTTCATTATTTTTAGTAGTAGCAGCTATCAACGACCCGTGGGTCGGTAATGACTAAAATGTCATGTTTAGTTTTTTCTTTCTCGTACGATATTATTCTATGAAAACATAAGTATGTTTATAGATTAATTGAGATCAAAATAATTGTAATTTTCAAAAAACTATTAACGACATACACATTAGCACTTGGTTTTCTTCTTTTGATGTTATGAAGTTAACCAAAATACAATATTTTTGGAAAACGGATATTATCTTAGACATTGTTTATGACGAAGTTTTATCCATTAAAAGTGCTTTTAGGACCTACATTTTTAATATCTCGTAATCAGAAAGTGTTTGGTAGCGACAAAGATAATAAAAATACAATATTGTTATTGTTTAATATGGATCGGTAACACATTTTACGTTAGTTCTTACATATTCTATCAACGACTCATAGAAATCGCTGATACCAACCATAAGAAGGTATTACCGACCGTACCTAATTAAGTAGGTAGTTATAATATTAAGGAAATGATTAATGCCATAAATTACTAATTACAAAAATACAAGTTTTAACAAACATGTGGCTTTGGTAGGAAGAGTTGCCCGATCAGCCTCTTCCAAAACGAACACATTATAAACTTAGTAAATCACATCATTTCGATTGTCGTTCAAAAATGCTCCGAAATGTTTAACTTGGAAACTTAGAAATATTACCTATATAAATATATTTTATTTTCTTCGTAATCAAAGTGAAAAGCGGTGTACCACAAAGGCATAAATGTCCATTTTTACCGTCGTCAACTATTTTAACATAAAATTGCCTCGGGTAGAAATGGTTCCCTTTATGCCCTTGTTGTACAATCTACTACTGAAGCTCAATCGGTAATGGCTGCTTAAAAATCGTTGATACCTTCACACCCATTTTTATGGGTCGTTAATAGCAGAAATCGATTCTGTAATTTAGAAATAGATTTTTGACATCTTAATGTTCAATTAAAGGACGAGTAACTCATTATTTACCTTTTTTAATTATCATAGTAGCACATAAAATAGGAAAATTAAATTTTGGGACAACGTGTATACTTAAAAACTAGGCCTGATTAAAAAAATGCCTTAAGGGGGGCGTTAATACCTGCGTTTACCTTAACACGTTGGACGCCACGCGGCTCACCGGTGAGCCTTCACGATATTTCCGTTGAGGCCATGGTGAAATCGAGTAATGGGCTATTTTCTCAAAAATGAGATTTTGGTCATTTTGGATGCAGAATATTATATTTAGCAAAATAGATTAAGAGATACTAGCTTAAACGTCATAAAAACTCGAGTTTCATTAAAAGGCTCACCGGTGAGCCGCGTGGCCTGAACGGAAGGAATTGTGAACTTCCTTCCGCGGGGGCCGCGGGGTCACGCCGCGGCTCACCAGCCCGCACACCCCACATTTGCCTGCGCATTCGCAAGTCTCGCAACTATCAGTACGGCTGGTATCCGGGCATTTTCACTTCTAGGGACACCCAATTAACTTAACTCTCACAAAAAAGTTATCTTAGATGTCAGTTTTGTAACGACAATTAAGCTTTTTTCACTTCTAGGCTAGGGTTGTCACTAGGTCTACATACAACACTCATAACATCCAATGGCTTTAAAATGGATGTTTCACCACGCTTACATTTGTAAATCACGGGATTCCACGCGGACGAGATTCCTTGCCCCTCATTTTGATTAAAATTCCGATGTTTCTTAATTTCAATAGCTTCACGTACTTTTCGGCTATGATGTATACGCTCGGTTGAATGGAAGAGGAGGAAACAGCAAAACATATTCTTCTAGATTGTAAACAGGTAGAGGTATACAGGAGTAGGCACTTGGGGACTCCACAGACACTAAAGGAGGCATTTAGCAACCTGAAACATACACTGAGTTTCGTGGAGGAGCTTGGATGGTTGGAATAGGGCTACATCGCTATCACGAAAAAAAGGCACAATGGTTGTCGAGTTGCGGAAAAAGCCCAGTAAAACTAACTAACTACGCTCGGTTGAGAGGACTTTCGGGTTATGGAGCTCAATCCAGTGGTTAGGTCCAGACCCCAACAAATGCTCGGCCACAGCAGACTTATTCGTTTGACGCTTTTTAACAGCCGTGATATGTTCCTTGACCCTTTCCGCGATGGTGCGTTTAGTTTCCCCAATATAGAAACTACCACAGCTACAATCGATCTTATAAACGCCCGGTGTGTGATAAGGTAAAACATCCTTAGGCGACCTTAGATACCCTGCCACCTTTGATAACGGCATATAAACGGTTGGTATGGAATACTTATTTGAATAAGCATTCCATACCAACCGTACCAAGCGTACCTATTTTGTCCGTTACACCCCTGACATAAGGCAAAAATGCTGGTCGCCTCACAACATCTGAATGTTTCTTCCACGGTATTCGTCTGGGTTGCCGTCTGTTCATTATGTAACCATTTCTCTTCAGAACCTCCTGAACGTGCGATAACTCAATTTCCAGAAATTCAGGGTCACAAAGGTCATGTGCTCTGTTCTTTAGAGAATTAACCATAGACTGAAGCTGCCGGGGGTGGTGGTGAGACAGAGCGTTCAAATACCTGTCAGTGTGTGTGGGCTTCCTATAGACAGTGTGCGCCAAAGAACCATCATCTCGACCTATCACCTTCACGTCCAGAAAAGGCAAACTACGCTCCGATTCCAATTCATATGTGAATTTGACTTTAGTATGAATGGAATTGAGATACTGGAGTAATTGCTCAACTTCATGCTTGCCACCTCTCATAACGCAGAAGACATCATCGACATACCGCTTCCGTAATTTCACTGCCCATGGTTGCAGATCTATGCTGGCCTCAAAATGCTCCATCTAGATATTTGCTAAAACCGGTGCCACAGGGCTACCTATAGCAACTCCGTCGATCTGGAGATAATGCCCCCCTCGATATAAAAAGTAGCTTCCTTCTAAACAATTCCGGAGCAAAACCATGACAGAACTCACTGTCTATTATGATTTTGTTATTTTTGATAAGAATTATAATTATAATGAATACCTTTAAGTTTACTGTGCCAATTGTGATAAATTGTTTTACGAAAAGCTCAAGAATACAAGCTTTTTTAAACTTTAGTGCCATCTTGATAGCGAGTAAGTCGACGACGTTACCTATTTTTAAACTTAACTAAAAGTTGTATTATTTGCTTAAAATTAGGTAAATAAATAAATATAAACATTAAAAACTAATTTACTTTATTTTTTTACCAAACTCAATATTTAAAATCTTTATTTGCAAGTCTTCAACTATATTTTACCTATGACGAGTAAGCCAACCCTAACTAAGTTCACAATATGACGAAAAAATCATAAGTCCTTTACAGTACAAAAGAACCAAGGCAATTTGTATCTTCTCTAGGGCCACACGGCTCACCCTGCATACGTTTTTGGATGGAATAAGTGAACGGTGGCCTGTAAAACAGGTTTGAAATGAAGGCTCGCGATGGCTCACCGGTGACCCCCGTGGCCCCAATGGTTCAACATGGTTAGGCTCACCGGTGACCCCTGTGGCTCCAATGGAAAGACTACATTTTTGGCGTGGCGTTCAACGTGTTAATAACAATTTGTTAAAATGATTTATTTTAATTATTTTTAGGGTTCCGTATGGCAAAAACGGAACGCTTATAGATTCGTCATGTCCGTCTAGCCGTCTGTCCGTCTGTCCGTCTGTCACAGCCGATTTACTCGGAATTTATAAACGCTACAGTAACGAAATTTGGTAAGGATATGTGTTGTATGAACCGCTACAGGATTATGATACTAAATTGTAAAAAAAAACCATTGGGGTGGGGGCTCTCCATACATGTAACTGAGGGATAGAAAAAATTTTTTAGTTGTATGTAAGCGTCTGGGGTATTAATAGAAAGGTCTTTGAAAATGATATGAAGGTTTATACATATCATTTTTATTTAAGCAAATCGTATTCGAGATATCAGCTCTCAAAGTCTGAAAATGTGTCCCCCCCATCTATTTTTTAAACTACGCGATATAAAATTATAAAAAAAATATATATATGTTATGCACATTAATAAACTCTATCAACGATTTTTGGTTTGATTTAATTATCTCTTATAGTTTTTGAGGTAAGTTGATTTAACTGTATTTTTTTAATAATAAATTAATAATGGTACGGAACCCTTCGCGCGCGAGTCCAACTCGAATTGGCAGGTTTTTTTTTTAAGTACAAGTCAGGTAAGGAAGTATTTCGTCAAGTCTATTCTTATTTTTCGATTGCCTGGCAAAAGGTGTTTTTATGACGAGTTATGTCGAAAAACTTATTTCAAAAAAAGGTTGATTATCTCTGAAACCAATCCGAATCCAGGAAATTTTATCACTGCTTGCATGCATCGCGGGAGTAATAGAAAAGAGAGAGTTTTCTAAAAAATATATTTTGTCTTAAAACTATTATTAAATTTTTGCTCGCAAGTGTGTGATGAAAAACATTGTATGCATCACGGTCGGTAAGTGGAATATTTATATTCTAACACTCTCGTTAGTAATACCGTACTAATTTCCTTAGATGCACAATGTAGTATTGTTTTAGTTTTAGTTAGATACATGTATTTTTGTATCACTGCGCCTTTCTTCTTTTCTAAACTATCCCATAGTGTAGTCCATTACCAAAGACGTAGTGAGGGGAGAAGAGTTACCAGGTAATTCATCACACTAGGCATTAGCTAGGTAAATCTTTCGTTTTTTTTTTTGTTGTGCGCCATACTTCTTTTCTAAACTAGTTTCACCCTGATGGGTGCCTACAAATTGAATTATAGTTAGTGTTTATGGTTCTACACCGCGTTTGCGGGATTGTAGTGTCACTGACTAGTTTGATAGTGGGCAGCAGCGTCATCGTAATGGACGCAATACTGCGATCGCCGACCTACTTGCCCAGCGTGGCGATTATGGGCATTACTTCCTAATGCGTATAAGTAATAGGAGAGGCCTACGTCCAACAGTGGACTGAAATGAGGCTGATGATGTGATGTAGGTATATGGTTCTACAGATACTCGCAGGCATAAATCTGAAGAATGACCCGAAGCTCAATAAATATTTAATATAAAATGGACTTTTTTACCAAACATGTCCTACACTATTTGGTGCCAATTTAACGCCGCGCACTGTACATTCTCGACTCGCTATACTGCTACAGAGTTGCCACAATTTCTTCAACTTGCCACGGCGCGGCGGTTATGGAAATCGTTTGATAATTTTCATAAATAAGACGAAGTTTCCACGCTGTATTATTCAAATGTAAGCAGATTTGAACACTTGGACGCAGAGCTTTGACCCAGGACTCGGTTTCATGTTATCAACTATTGTAGTGAATTGCATTGTATTTGTGATACTTTATCTCGCTAAACGAAGATTTATAATATGTGGCAAAATTGTTTGATTGGAAAGGATGCGTATTCTGCAAAATTGAAAAATGGTTTCTAAAGACCGAAGAGCTGGTGACATCAGTATTTCGATATAGCGAGGAAATACCGCCAGTATCCTCGATACAATGCCACAAGTGCCAATCTTAGATATAGGTTAAGTTAATCAGATTAGTTAAATTTAATTTATGTATATAAACAGTTAGTGCAGTTATGAAAATAGAGGCCGATAAAAAAATGAGTGAAATGATACGAGATGAAATTAAAATTCGACTTCAGAGTAGGAATATCACTTTTCCTTAATATTTTAAGCGGCATAATTACTTCATTTTGATTTGTTGACATGCTAATTTTATAGTAATGATTAGAATAATCTCAAACAGCATCGACCGTTTGCTTGGCTGTTAAATAATAATATAACTTGAGAAACTAAAGTAATATTATGCATGAAAAAAAGTCCTTTGACGTTACACTTAATATTTTAAGGACCGTATCTAAATGTAAGTAGACAACTTTAGGGCCCTATAAATACGTATACTCAACTTTATATAACAAAAACTTTTCATTATATTATGAACCATATTGATGGGTATGATTTAAGGTCAGAAACAATATGTCATTCCGTTAAAATCAATGAAATGGATCTGATTAATTTAGAGACACGCAAAATAATTTTGGACGACTGGTGTAAAATTAAGGGCATAACAATAAGAAAGCTCGTTAAAGAGTATAAGTTCACTTCTGCAGGCATATACAAACCGATAAATAAGTTCGCCAACACTTTAACTTTAGAATATCTGCCCAAGAGTGGAAGAAAACAGGGACCATGGGACCCAGCGTTGCATAAGAAAGTAGTACGAATATTTATACAAAATCCAACTCTTTCTGTCCAATGCTACCAAAAAAGCGAAAACTCCGTCTTTTATGATTCAAAAAATTAAAAAGAGACGTAATCTAAAGACATATAAAAAACAGAAACAACCTAAAAGGGATGAAAAAAAAGTCGTATCAGTTAGAAAACGGACAAGTAAACTGTATGATCATGGCTGACTAAAAAAAAGCAATGTATTATCATGGACGACGAAATGTACTGCAAACTAGATTTAAAAACGACCCTTGGACCTTAGTATTGTACCATGCCCGCTGGAAAAATTCTCTCTAAACAAGATACAGCCATCAATGTTGAAAAAATTGGTAAATAATACTCGTATGGCAAGCAATTTGTCAACGTAGCATGCGTTTCAATTTTTTTTTCACCACAGGTAGTTTAAACGCTGAAGTATACCAAGAAGAGTATTTAAAAAATAAGACTGCTACCTCTCATTAAAAAGCATAGGATGCCTACTTTGTTTTGGCCTGATTTGGTGTCATGCTATTACTCGAAAGCCACCCTTGAATGGCATAAAACAAACAAGGTTGATATAGTCGAAAAATACATGAATCCCTCCAAGTGCCCTGAAGTACCCCCAATCGAAAGGTACTTGGCTTTTATGAAGCGGCAGCTTCAAAAAATGCCAGAGCTGCAACATCAGCCGACGACTTAAAAAAAAAATGGAACAGGGTGTCAGGAAATATAGCAAATGTTGTCGTCCAAAATCGAATGAAGGACATCCAGAAGAAAGTAAGGTTGACGGCTAAATAGGGGTCCTATGGCAGTCTCTTTAGAACATAGTTCTAGAAAAAGTGTTATATTTTAATTTATTTTTTGTTTTATTTCAAAATATTACTTGATATTAAAGTTGTGTCACTTTTATCTTGTCTACTTATAATTCGATACGGTCCTTATGTCTAGTTTGATTTAGGTACCTACGCACAACGAACGAATTAGAATGTCTATTCTAATTCGTTCGTCCAACCAGAAATCTTCAACCAGAAATATTAATTAAAATTGCTACGAATTGACATCATCAGAATACACATTCTAATTCGTTCGTTGTGCGTGATGATCGGATAAATAAAAAAATTAATTAACATTTCTGGTGAAATAAAACTATGGAAACGGATAAACTCGCGTACGAACCATGTAATGTGTTCGAAACGTCGGAATGAAGTTAAAGTTAATTAATATACGCGAGTTTATCCGTTTTCATGTTTTATTTCATGAGTAATCCTCGCGGTAACCGAAGAAAATAATATTTTTTATTTTTTTTGTTATTTATTCTTTTTCCTCATTCCAAATGTAATAATAATAACCTATCATCATCAGGCTATGTTAGTCCACTGCTGGACGTAGGCCTCTCCTATTAACTATGCGTATAGACGCATTAGGAGATAAATGCCCATAATCGCCACGCTGGGCAAGCGGATTGGCGATCGCAGTAATGTGTCCACTATTATGACGCTGCTGGCGATCATCAATCTTGTAAAATGGTCAGTGACACTTCAATCCCTTAGTCGACTCTTACGACACCCGCAGGAGGAGTTGGGGTGGTAACAAATGTATTCTTACTGCCGTCACCACACGGCATAATATAAATAACCTATGTATACGTATAACATTAAAGCAAATAAACTTAGTTATTCTTCATCAAATAAAGGCTGTATAAAAACTCAATAAACTCCACGCAGCACCCCAAAACACGGTCTGACTTATTATGTTTAATATATTGAAATGTATGGATCCGCAATTGGAAGCAGAAGATTGATTAACGCGAGGGCTCGAGTTTCGAGACTCGAGTCTCGAGTCTCGAGTGGTTAACGATTTGATTGATCTTGCGTCTTCAAGGGTTAAGGGAGACAGGGATTCGGGTTTTTCAGTAAATTTGGATGTCGTTTCCATTGCTCTTAAAATCGTCGAAGCTTGTTTGTAAAATCTGGGGTTTTCGAGCTTTATACGATTTTTTTAGGTAATATATAATAAGCCTTAAGATTTAGAGCTTTATTAAGCCTTAGAAGTACTATTACTTATTCTGTGCCTTAGATTTGTACAACAAAGAGTGTCATACAACAGTCATTTCGGAAAATAAGGGAGGTTTGTTCCCAGCAGTGAGACGCTTCAACATTAATAATTACCTACATCATTATCCCTTCAAATGCAATAGGTAGGTACATGTATGGCGCTTTTGGTAACTTTCATTCATTTACAAGAATTTGCATTCAAAAAGTAGGATTAGATGATAGGAAACCAATAATGGAAACCACAGATGATAAGATCTTGGAAAAATTGGTTGAAATTAGTTGTTTTTAAATTTTAAATTTTGTAAGACAATTATTGATTAACCTTAAACTTGGCAGAAATATAAAAAATCATGCGTTTTAGCCTCCTTGGCGTTGTGCAGAGCAAAAAATTCTGTCTTTAAAAAACCGGCCAAGTGCGAGTCGGACTCGCGCGCGAAGGGTTCCGTACCATTATCAATTTATTATTAAAAAAATACAGTTATATCAACCTACCTCAAAAACTATAAGAGATAATTTAATCAAACCAAAAATAGTTGATAGAGTTTATTAACGTGAATAACAAATATTTTTTTTAGAATTTTATATTGCGTAGTTTAAAAAATGGGTCCCATTTTTCAGACTTTGAGAGCTGATATCTCGAAAACGATTTGCTTAAAGAAAAATTAGATTTATAAACCTTTACCTACATATCATTTTCAAAGATCTTTCTATTAATACCCCACACGCTTATATACAACTATTTTTTTTTCTTTCGCTCAGTTACATGTATGGAGGGCCCTCACCCCAATGGTTTGTTTTACAATTTAGTATCATAATCCTGTAGCAGTTCAAGCAACACATATCCTTATCAAATTTCGTTACTGTAGCACTTATAGTTTTCGAGTAAATCGGCTGTGACAGACGGACATGACGAATCTATAAGGGTTCCGTTTTTGCCATTTTGGCTACGGAACCCTAAAAAAATACAAAAAGTGGGTCAAAAAGTATGTATCTTTTAAGATGCACTGCCAAGTTAAGGGTTTAAGAAAAACTACCCGTTTCTCATTATTTATAATTAGTGACAGAGACGTAGATAGAATTTGTAAAAACGTAGCGGGTGCCCCTAATTCGTATAATTTGGCAACTTGTGCCAGTCACACCGATTCGCGGGCTGTCAGGAAGATTGATGGTGCCTACCTAATTAGAAAAGTTTTCTTAGTGATATTTTAATGGTCGTTACTCTTAAACCTGGCCACTAAAGATTGAAGTTAGTTAAGACTTTGGGAGTTCATTCTCAAGAGTTTCAATGTAGTCGACCATTTTGTACCATCGTAGTGAGGTTGATACTAAGACATACATACAAATAGAAGGGTTGGTTTATTGCTCTTCTTATAACACCTTTAATGTTTTGGCATAGTCATTGAATTTGGGTCTGTTTGACCCAATACATGAATAGTGAATTGCAAGTATATCTTAAATCCATTTCAAATCTAAAAAATGTAAACAAACCAAAGAATTTGCATTATTCCTTAATCACGCAGTTTTAGAAGACAATATTGGTTTTATTACGAATTTAAAATCTTAAGCCTTGAGTTCACAAATATTTTTATAGTTAATATATTTTTTCAAAAAAATCGGGTACCTCCCCTATACGTGAGGTGGAAATGATTTTTTTATTTACTGAAATCCTGTTGTGCGGTATATTCATCGTTGAATACCCTATCAATAAAAAAAAAATCTAACTGAATTACTACCTGAAATTTCTACCTTGCCATTACAGAAACACAATCAAAAAGAAACCATTACTACATGGTAGGTTTGTAGGTTTTATTATCCGCAATATTACTCGTAATGTAGATCTCGTGCCAGGGGCGAATAAACGTTAGTGCCCGTCTCGTGCTAAGTACACATGAAGGGAAATTCGCAAGGAATGCTGTAGATTTACTTGGACCACCAGTTGTATAATGTGCATGTGTGCATGTGCTTCCATCGTGCATCGGTTACACACTAGATGGAGTATTTCACACATTTTTTTTATGTGGCGAAGGTAGACAACTGAGCTCTCAGCCCACCTGATAGAAAGCAGGAACTGAGGCCCATGGACATAGTGATCAAAAAATCTCCTAGGCGCTGCCTACCCTGAGGACTTAGAGCCTTATCACACTTGCGATTTACAAGCACGGCGAAAGCGAAGCGAGCGCGCAGCGTGATCGTTGCGAGCCCGTAACCAATTCGCAGCGAGTGCGTTGCGATTTGGCCGCGATCGCGCAACGAATACGCTGCGCAGCCGTCAGTAAATCGCTCAGAGTGATCTGAGTCTTGGACAGTCACTAATAAGATTTATTATTACATAATGGATACCAACTCTTGACGCGGCAAACTCGGTACGCAGTCGCGGCGTATTCGTCACGCGGTCGCGGCGCTATCGCGACACCATCGCGGCGAATTGGTTGCGGGCACGCGACGAACACGCCGCGCATACGCTTCGCTTTCGCCTCGCTTGTAAATCGCAAGTGTGATAAGGCCCTTAGATGGATTGCCTCTATCTATGCCAGTAATTACACCGGCTATCTTACCCCAAAACCGAAACACAGCAGTGCAAATACTGCTATTTAGCGGCAGGTTAACGGGTAAGACGGTAGCTATCCGGGCGGACCCTGGACGAGGTCCTACCACAAGCAAAAACATTAGTTTATTGCGCACATTTATTTTATTTTATTTGTTTTATTGTCCATCTGTTCTCGTAACACTTTTCATGATATAACATTGACTTCTTTACTGTCACATATGTAATACTAATAATAATAAATTCATAATTTTCTTTCAAATTGTATCCAATGACATGTAATAAAAATCTTTTGTGCGCCATAATTATATTGCCTGATTGTAAAGAACGTCAAATTTACTGTACACCATTTCTCGTGAGAGTATGGTTAAAGGCGGCCAGCCTTATAACAGATTGCTGAAGTGGCCGAGTGGTTTCGAGTCGATCATCAGCCGCGAAAGCGGTAAACTTCGGTATTTTTTCTTTCGGTATATGCCATCTAATATTTAAACTTATAAGCATGGTTAGTGTCACTACTTTAAAAAAAAACAACAAAAAATTGTTATATACTCGTATCATATAACAATTTGAGTTGTTCCTCAAAAGAACCGACTTCAATCAAACAGTACCTAGTGTAACTAGAATCACCTACGAGGGCTTCGAGTTTTATCACGTCTTTCATGCTAGTGGCAGTGGCCGGTCCACGACATTAAGGTCATACGTGCGAGAAGAAGTTCCGATATCGGCCTCTCGCTCCAACTTACGGATGCGCTCGCCACCGGTAGCCTTAGACTAATGTAGTGGCCAAGCTATAAAATCACCTACGAGTTCTATCACGTCCTTCATTTGGTAATACTTGTGGGAGGAAGTCTATGGCTAGCACTAATGGTCGCGGTGATCAGCAAGTTTTAGAACTTGAAACTTGGCGTGCAGAAGGTTATTTCACACATACAATACTTAATTTATAGTGCTCGTAAAGGTTCTTTCGAAATTGGATGCAGGCGCTATAAATCTGCTTTTTACGATATCATGCATGAAATATTTGATCTGTTGGTTTGAATTTTTCGTGCAACGGTGGCTGCGTAGCATCGGAAGGCCGAACCAACCCGCAAACGACGTGTTGCCTCTCTGTTGCACTTGCAAACTCGTACATAAGTATGACAGGAGAGTGACGCGGAAGGCCCCTTAGATGGCACAGTTTGTTATCCACCTTCTATTTAAAAATGGGAAATATACTCGTAGTCCACAGGACGGCTTAAAAGATTTTCCTTTCCGCTCTACAGTATTTATGTATACAACTATTACTAGTTATATAAGATTTAATCATTTACTAACAAATATCGTATGGTACTGTAACTCTGAATGTGTCCACATTTCCCTGAATGGTGATGGAAAAGAATCATCTATTTGCCAACAGCACGTACAACAGTAATAAAGAGCGATTCACAAACATTACTCGCCTAAAACAAAACAACAATATAATAATTACAGAAAATCTTTTAAAAACAACACAAAATATATGTCGGTATTCAGTGATCGCTCCAAGGCTAGAGAAATAATAGGGTATGTTGTAGTCTTTATATCCAAAGAACGACATAAAACAAAAACAAATAATATAAGGACTTAACTAACTCATTACCTATAAATAAAAAATGTTGGCCTAAATCGTCGTCAGTGGGCAAGGTACCCAGTAGGCTGGCCGCATTCCCCCGTTGTATAGCGATACTTAAACGCTGTGCAAGATACTGGCCAGCCCTCTGGTCGCCTGAGGTCTCTATTAGGCTAGCCGCTAGATCTTTAAAAAGTCCATGTGCACTTGGCCCCCATGTAAAATAATATAATTATACATATTTTTTATATTTAAGCCTATATAATGTCCCACTTCCGGGTACAGTACAAGCCTCCTCTTATGAAAGGGATTGGGCTATAGTCCCTACGCTGGCCCGAAGCGAATAGGGAACTCCACCAAGACCTTTGATTTTTTTCGCAGTAGTAAGCAGGTACTTATTTTTAAAATTTTGTAGTATGTTCGAACACACAAAGGAGAGAGTGCCCCATAGAAAATTGAAAAGACAAGCTCCTTTATTGGTTCAAGCATCCTACAAAATGGTAAAAATAAGGACCACCCTAGTATGCAGGTTTCCTCACGATGATTTCCTTCACCGAAAGCTAATGGTAAATATCACCTTATGTTCCGTATTAAGTTTCAGAAAAACTCATTGATAGGTACCCCTGACCATCAAAATCACTCGGTGAATGTTTCATCTTCAACCTAATCAAAAACTCGAAGTTATGGACACCGTAAATCACCATTGATTTGTTGCCTCCCTGTTATACTTATGTACACACTTACAAGTTCAAGAGTGAGGCACAATGTCAATTGTGGTTCACGGTAGGCCCTGGCCTACTACCGCGAAAATCGAAATTCGTAAATTTCGAGGATTTTTCTCTGTCACTCAAACGAAGGCATCATTAGAGTGAAAGAGACAAATCCTCGAAATTTGCGAAATTCGTTTTTCGCGGTAGTACTGTCTACAGCCGGCACGTACAGTTATAACACAAACATTCTCATCTCGAGGATTGTCCAAATGACCATCATTACCGCAGGATGATGGATGTGGACCTTTATTTCCACTGATTACTGTTTTACCCTTGAGGTACGTACTGAGGAATGTACAAGTTAGAATAAAGGGTTTACAATTTTGTTTTCAGTTGAGAAATGAGTAAATAACTAAATTGTTTGCTAATTTTATATAAAATAAGTAACATTGACTCCGATTTTCGTACGATTTTTAAACGGTTTTTATTAACTTCACCGCGTATCAACTGTCGTCGATGCTTCAAATCTTGGGATCGATTTTTCGACCACTTCTACTGCACCGAAATCAATGAAATTTGGAACTCTTATCAAGTCCCCATGACAATGCAATATTATAATATTTTTATCCTTGTATTCTCAAAGCCTGATGCTGCAGACGTACTGCTTACCTTAACCGAGAGTGTTAGACACGTGAAAATGAAAGTATAGCATGTTTGGCATAATCAAATACTAACAGGCTGATCTTTACTTCCAACTCCTCACTCCTGATGCTGCAGTACGGCCTACAATAACCGCAAGGTTTATCTTTTATCGATATCTTGATTTTAAAGAAGTTCTTTAGATATTAAGTAGGAACATGCGAATTTAATACTAACATCCAACTCCTCAAATCTGATACTCCAGTGTTACTGCCTGCCACAACCGCTAGGTTTATCGATATGTAGATTTTGCAGTACTGCTTTAGATATTTGGTAGAAACATACGGATTTAATTATGATCATCATCATCATCATATCAGCTGAAAGACGTTCACTGGTGAATATAGGCCCCCCCAAAGATTGCCACAAGGACCGGCCCTGTGCCGCTCGCATCCAGCGACCTTCGTCAGGTCATGTGGGGGGGGCTACCCACGCTGCGCCTTCCGGTACGTCACTCGAGAACCTTACCGCCCCAACGGCCATCGGATCCACGCAATCCACGCGCGACGAGCCCCGCCCACTTCAGTTTAGCGATTTGAAAAGCTATATCGGTTACTTTGGTTCTGCTGCGGATGTTCTCATTTGTAATCCGATCTCGCAGAGAGACTCTTAGCATAGGCCTCTCCATTGCCCTTTGGGTGACTTTGGGCCTTCTTAAGAGGCCCATTGTAAGTGACCACGGTTTAGTACCGTATGTCATTGCTGCGGCCGTGCGGCCCTCCGGCTGATAGACTCATAGGGTGACAGCGTGAGTGATTCGCGTGTGGCGAGCCGTCGTGCCTGCGTCCCTCCTGCTGATAGACTGACAGCGTGAGTGGTTCGCGTAGGGCGAGCCGTCGGGCCTGCGGCCCTCCAGATGATAGAGTGACAGCGTGAGTGAATCGCGTAGGGCGAGCCGTCGGGCCTGCGCCCCTCCGGCTGATAGACTCACAGCGTGAGTGGTTTGCGTAGGGCGATCCATCGGGCCTACGGCCCTCTAGCTGATAGAGTGACAGCGTAAGTGAATCGCGTAGGGCGAGCCGTCGGGCCTGCGGCCCTGCAGATGATAGAGTGACAGCGTGAGTGATTCGCGCAGGGCGAGCCGTCGGACCTGCGGCCCTCCAGTTGATAGAGTGACAGCGTGAGTGGATCGCGTAGGGCGATCCGTCGGGCCTACGGCTCTCTAGCTGATAGAGTGACAGCGTAAGTGAATCGCGTAGGGCGAGCCGTCGGACCTGCGGCCCTCCATATGATAGAGTGACAGCGTGAGTGGATCGTATAGGGAAAGCCGTCGGGCCTGCGGCCCTCCAGCTGATAGAGTGACAGCGTGAGTGGTTCGCGTAGGGCTAGCCGTCAGGCCTACGGCTTTCCAGCTGATAGAGTGACAGCGTGAGTGGTTCGCGTAGGGCGGGCCTTCGGACCTGCGGCCTTCCAGCTGACAGAGTGACAGTGTGAGTGGTTCGCGTAGGGCGAGCCGTCGGGCCTGCGGCCCTCCAGCTGATAGAGTGACAGCGTGAGTGGTTCGCGTAGGGTGGGCTGTCGGGCCTGCGGCCCTCGAGCTGATAGAGTGACAGTGTGAGTGGTTCGCGTAGGGCGAGCCGTCGGGCCTGCGGCCCTCCAGCCGATAGAGTGACAGCGTGAGTGGTACGCGTAGGGCGAGCCGTTGGGTCTGCGGATCTCCAGCTGATAGAGTGACAGCGTGAGTGGTTCGCGAAGGGCGGGCCGTTGGACCTGCGGCCCTCCAGCTGATAAAGTGACAGCGTGAGTGGATCGTATACGGAGAGCCGTCGGGCCTGCGGCCCTCCAGCTGATTGAGTGACAGCGTGAGTAAATCGCGAAGGGCGAGCCGTCGGGCCTGCGGCCCTCCAGCTGATAGAGTGACAGCGTGAGTGGTTCGCGTAGGGCGAGCCGTCGGGCCTGCGGCCCTCCAACTGATAGAGTAACCGCGTGAGTGGTTGGCGAAGGGCGGGCCGTCGGGCCTGCGGCCCTCGAGCTGATAGTGACAGCGTGAGTGGTTCACGTAGGGCAAGCTGTCGGGCCTGCGGCCCCCCAGGTGATAGATTGACAGCGTGAGTGGTTCACGTAGGGCGAGCTGTCGGGCCTGCGGCCCTCCGGTTGATAGGCTGACAGCGCAGGTGGTTTGCGTAGGACGTGCACTCGGACCTGCGGTCCTCCAGTTGATATACAGAGAGTGTGAGTCTCTCGGATTCACGTAGTGCGTGCCATAGTGCCGTCGGGCCTATGGCCCTCCGGTTGATAGATTGCATGGATTGACCCTTTAGGCCCTCGGTTCGCGTCGGACTTTCCGTCAGACCTGCGGTCCTCCGGTTGGTCGACACAGAGAATAAGTTTATATTTTATAATCTCGAAATTCGACTTGTATAAAAATTTAAACCTGAAATTCTCAATAAACTAAATTGATTGATATATTCCTAAAGTGTGAGATCTCTGTAATCTAAGGTACTTATTGTATTAATAACACGTCCATTTGAGATACTTCGGGTATTCAAGCTTACATTAACCACGCCGAGCCTTTGGTTTTTATTTGACAATCGAGATATTAAATTTAAAAAAATAGTGTCAGATTTCTAAAAATATCTATTCAGCAGGGATTCGCCTCCCGTTACACATAAAATAATGTCCATTACGATTACATAATGTGTCGTGATTCGTGATGAAAGCGCGAGAGTATAAACGCTACTTAGCATGCGTAATTGTATTACATATTACAAACAACATCGGTATAGTATCGGAAATTAACTTAACAATTGCACTAAAAACTTGAAAATAAAATAAGTAAAAAAAGTTTTAACTTAAACGGTTTTTATTGCACCAAAAACTAGAAAATAAAAATTTGTTATAATTAACCGTAGATGCAACTTTCTGTAGATTACTCACGTGAAACTATTATCACTGTGGTTTCCCAAGTCGGATGCTGAAAGCCACGTTTAGCCTCTATGTCAGTGGATTAAGCGTTACCTAATCGGAAACTTTTACCAACTAAAATAAAAACGTGGGGCGTTAATATGAAGAAAGAAACATACAAGTTCAAAATATGTAATTGTAGTTAGCTTTAATTTTGCAATTAATCATCCATCTGTCCCATCACTTCCACATAGGTAAATAGCTTTTATCAAGGCCAAAACAAAACTTATTACACTATTGCTGTCTTGATTTATATCTGTGTTCTTAAATAACTATAGTGACTTAATCACAATTGCGTACGCCCCACGTTTTTATTTTAGTTAGGTAAAAGTTTCCGATTAGGTAACGCTTAATCCACTGACATAGAGGCTAAACGTGGCTTTCAGCATCCGACTTGGGAAACCACAGTGATAATAGTTTCACGTGAGTAATCTACAGAAAGTTGCATCTACGGTTAATTATAACAAATTTTTATTTTCTAGTTTTTGGTGCAATAAAAACCGTTTAAGTTAAAACTTTTTTTACTTATTTTATTTTAAGATAAAACATGTGATACTTCTGTAATGCGGTGGAATTTTAGTATAACTATAATAAAAATAATTTTTCTTCGATTCCCGCGAGGATTACGCATGAAATAAAACTATAGAAAACGGATAAATAAATATAAAATAAATAAATAAATATCTTGGGATATCTAACACAAATCGACCTAGTCCCACGGTAAGCTCAATTAAGGCTTGTGATGTGGGTCCCAGGGGACGATATATATAATAGATATATACATATAGATACTTAAATACATAGACAGCCATGACCAAGAAACAAATATTTGTGATAAATAAATACACAAATAATGCCCTCGCCGGGATTCGCACCCGGAATCTCCAGCTTCGTAGGCAGGGTCACTACCAACTAGGCTACTGAGGCTGACAACTCTCACGCAGACCACGAACTCTGTAAAGTGTTCGAAACGTCGAGATGAAGTTAAATTCAATTACTTTAACGCGAGTTTATCCGTTTTCATAATAAAAATACATAAAACAGC
>JALPQI010031710.1:0-31762 GCA_025490895.1 Thaumatotibia leucotreta | reverse complement strand
AAATTGTTTGCTAATTTTATATAAAATAAGTAACATTGACTCCGATTTTCGTACGATTTTTAAACGGTTTTTATTAACTTCACCGCGTATCAACTGTCGTCGATGCTTCAAATCTTGGGATCGATTTTTCGACCACTTCTACTGCACCGAAATCAATGAAATTTGGAACTCTTATCAAGTCCCCATGACAATGCAATATTATAATATTTTTATCCTTGTATTCTCAAAGCCTGATGCTGCAGACGTACTGCTTACCTTAACCGAGAGTGTTAGACACGTGAAAATGAAAGTATAGCATGTTTGGCATAATCAAATACTAACAGGCTGATCTTTACTTCCAACTCCTCACTCCTGATGCTGCAGTACGGCCTACAATAACCGCAAGGTTTATCTTTTATCGATATCTTGATTTTAAAGAAGTTCTTTAGATATTAAGTAGGAACATGCGAATTTAATACTAACATCCAACTCCTCAAATCTGATACTCCAGTGTTACTGCCTGCCACAACCGCTAGGTTTATCGATATGTAGATTTTGCAGTACTGCTTTAGATATTTGGTAGAAACATACGGATTTAATTATGATCATCATCATCATCATATCAGCTGAAAGACGTTCACTGGTGAATATAGGCCCCCCCAAAGATTGCCACAAGGACCGGCCCTGTGCCGCTCGCATCCAGCGACCTTCGTCAGGTCATGTGGGGGGGGCTACCCACGCTGCGCCTTCCGGTACGTCACTCGAGAACCTTACCGCCCCAACGGCCATCGGATCCACGCAATCCACGCGCGACGAGCCCCGCCCACTTCAGTTTAGCGATTTGAAAAGCTATATCGGTTACTTTGGTTCTGCTGCGGATGTTCTCATTTGTAATCCGATCTCGCAGAGAGACTCTTAGCATAGGCCTCTCCATTGCCCTTTGGGTGACTTTGGGCCTTCTTAAGAGGCCCATTGTAAGTGACCACGGTTTAGTACCGTATGTCATTGCTGCGGCCGTGCGGCCCTCCGGCTGATAGACTCATAGGGTGACAGCGTGAGTGATTCGCGTGTGGCGAGCCGTCGTGCCTGCGTCCCTCCTGCTGATAGACTGACAGCGTGAGTGGTTCGCGTAGGGCGAGCCGTCGGGCCTGCGGCCCTCCAGATGATAGAGTGACAGCGTGAGTGAATCGCGTAGGGCGAGCCGTCGGGCCTGCGCCCCTCCGGCTGATAGACTCACAGCGTGAGTGGTTTGCGTAGGGCGATCCATCGGGCCTACGGCCCTCTAGCTGATAGAGTGACAGCGTAAGTGAATCGCGTAGGGCGAGCCGTCGGGCCTGCGGCCCTGCAGATGATAGAGTGACAGCGTGAGTGATTCGCGCAGGGCGAGCCGTCGGACCTGCGGCCCTCCAGTTGATAGAGTGACAGCGTGAGTGGATCGCGTAGGGCGATCCGTCGGGCCTACGGCTCTCTAGCTGATAGAGTGACAGCGTAAGTGAATCGCGTAGGGCGAGCCGTCGGACCTGCGGCCCTCCATATGATAGAGTGACAGCGTGAGTGGATCGTATAGGGAAAGCCGTCGGGCCTGCGGCCCTCCAGCTGATAGAGTGACAGCGTGAGTGGTTCGCGTAGGGCTAGCCGTCAGGCCTACGGCTTTCCAGCTGATAGAGTGACAGCGTGAGTGGTTCGCGTAGGGCGGGCCTTCGGACCTGCGGCCTTCCAGCTGACAGAGTGACAGTGTGAGTGGTTCGCGTAGGGCGAGCCGTCGGGCCTGCGGCCCTCCAGCTGATAGAGTGACAGCGTGAGTGGTTCGCGTAGGGTGGGCTGTCGGGCCTGCGGCCCTCGAGCTGATAGAGTGACAGTGTGAGTGGTTCGCGTAGGGCGAGCCGTCGGGCCTGCGGCCCTCCAGCCGATAGAGTGACAGCGTGAGTGGTACGCGTAGGGCGAGCCGTTGGGTCTGCGGATCTCCAGCTGATAGAGTGACAGCGTGAGTGGTTCGCGAAGGGCGGGCCGTTGGACCTGCGGCCCTCCAGCTGATAAAGTGACAGCGTGAGTGGATCGTATACGGAGAGCCGTCGGGCCTGCGGCCCTCCAGCTGATTGAGTGACAGCGTGAGTAAATCGCGAAGGGCGAGCCGTCGGGCCTGCGGCCCTCCAGCTGATAGAGTGACAGCGTGAGTGGTTCGCGTAGGGCGAGCCGTCGGGCCTGCGGCCCTCCAACTGATAGAGTAACCGCGTGAGTGGTTGGCGAAGGGCGGGCCGTCGGGCCTGCGGCCCTCGAGCTGATAGTGACAGCGTGAGTGGTTCACGTAGGGCAAGCTGTCGGGCCTGCGGCCCCCCAGGTGATAGATTGACAGCGTGAGTGGTTCACGTAGGGCGAGCTGTCGGGCCTGCGGCCCTCCGGTTGATAGGCTGACAGCGCAGGTGGTTTGCGTAGGACGTGCACTCGGACCTGCGGTCCTCCAGTTGATATACAGAGAGTGTGAGTCTCTCGGATTCACGTAGTGCGTGCCATAGTGCCGTCGGGCCTATGGCCCTCCGGTTGATAGATTGCATGGATTGACCCTTTAGGCCCTCGGTTCGCGTCGGACTTTCCGTCAGACCTGCGGTCCTCCGGTTGGTCGACACAGAGAATAAGTTTATATTTTATAATCTCGAAATTCGACTTGTATAAAAATTTAAACCTGAAATTCTCAATAAACTAAATTGATTGATATATTCCTAAAGTGTGAGATCTCTGTAATCTAAGGTACTTATTGTATTAATAACACGTCCATTTGAGATACTTCGGGTATTCAAGCTTACATTAACCACGCCGAGCCTTTGGTTTTTATTTGACAATCGAGATATTAAATTTAAAAAAATAGTGTCAGATTTCTAAAAATATCTATTCAGCAGGGATTCGCCTCCCGTTACACATAAAATAATGTCCATTACGATTACATAATGTGTCGTGATTCGTGATGAAAGCGCGAGAGTATAAACGCTACTTAGCATGCGTAATTGTATTACATATTACAAACAACATCGGTATAGTATCGGAAATTAACTTAACAATTGCACTAAAAACTTGAAAATAAAATAAGTAAAAAAAGTTTTAACTTAAACGGTTTTTATTGCACCAAAAACTAGAAAATAAAAATTTGTTATAATTAACCGTAGATGCAACTTTCTGTAGATTACTCACGTGAAACTATTATCACTGTGGTTTCCCAAGTCGGATGCTGAAAGCCACGTTTAGCCTCTATGTCAGTGGATTAAGCGTTACCTAATCGGAAACTTTTACCAACTAAAATAAAAACGTGGGGCGTTAATATGAAGAAAGAAACATACAAGTTCAAAATATGTAATTGTAGTTAGCTTTAATTTTGCAATTAATCATCCATCTGTCCCATCACTTCCACATAGGTAAATAGCTTTTATCAAGGCCAAAACAAAACTTATTACACTATTGCTGTCTTGATTTATATCTGTGTTCTTAAATAACTATAGTGACTTAATCACAATTGCGTACGCCCCACGTTTTTATTTTAGTTAGGTAAAAGTTTCCGATTAGGTAACGCTTAATCCACTGACATAGAGGCTAAACGTGGCTTTCAGCATCCGACTTGGGAAACCACAGTGATAATAGTTTCACGTGAGTAATCTACAGAAAGTTGCATCTACGGTTAATTATAACAAATTTTTATTTTCTAGTTTTTGGTGCAATAAAAACCGTTTAAGTTAAAACTTTTTTTACTTATTTTATTTTAAGATAAAACATGTGATACTTCTGTAATGCGGTGGAATTTTAGTATAACTATAATAAAAATAATTTTTCTTCGATTCCCGCGAGGATTACGCATGAAATAAAACTATAGAAAACGGATAAATAAATATAAAATAAATAAATAAATATCTTGGGATATCTAACACAAATCGACCTAGTCCCACGGTAAGCTCAATTAAGGCTTGTGATGTGGGTCCCAGGGGACGATATATATAATAGATATATACATATAGATACTTAAATACATAGACAGCCATGACCAAGAAACAAATATTTGTGATAAATAAATACACAAATAATGCCCTCGCCGGGATTCGCACCCGGAATCTCCAGCTTCGTAGGCAGGGTCACTACCAACTAGGCTACTGAGGCTGACAACTCTCACGCAGACCACGAACTCTGTAAAGTGTTCGAAACGTCGAGATGAAGTTAAATTCAATTACTTTAACGCGAGTTTATCCGTTTTCATAATAAAAATACATAAAACAGCGAAACTACGATAAAGCACCCATCATCATAAGGTGACTGTAATATTTAATTTAACAAATTCCTTCCGAAATTCCTCCCAAACTCTTAAAGCAATCGAGGTTTATCCCAACGAAATCCTCCCAAAATAAACCAGTCTACATCAATCTGGCTGCATAAAAATGTTGACAAAATATACACGCAGCAATAAAACATTAAACAACGTAAAAATCCGATTCGTCGCGAGCCGAGTTTGTAATCCGCCGCGAGGATGAGCCCCGCTTAAATTTAAAACTGCGGATCCGTTGGTTTACGTCGACGTTTATTCGCGTTTTGGGTACAAACTTATTTAAAAATCTCCTGGTAACAAGATCTGACAATTTGAATCATATTATGAAAGAAAGATATTGTGAAAGTCCCAAAATCCCAACACACAATATATTTATAATAATTTACCGCTACAAATGTAATACTTTTTTTTTATTCAGCCTAAATTTGTGTCCCACTGCTAGGCAAAGGCCTCTCCCCTCAAACTCCATGACTCCCGAGTGTGTGCTTCTTCCGGCCAGTTGTTAAGAAAGGCATCCAGGTCGTCGCGCCATCTCCGTTTGGGTCTGCCTCGTCCGCGCCTATTTTGCGGCATCTACGTGGTGGCTACGGTAGCCCACCTATCCGGATGCATGCGGCAGACGTGGCCAGCCCAGTCCCACATGAGCCTAGCAGTTTTCTTACCAACGTCAGCAATGCGGGTTTTTGAGCGCAGTGTGGTGTTCCGAATGCGATCGGTCCTCCTAGAATACTACCTAGAATACTGCGCTCCATTGCCCGCTGGGAGATCTTCAATTTGGACTTCTGAGTCTCAGTGAGCGACCATGTTTGGGTACCGTAGGTTAGGACAGGTAGAATACACATGTCAATCTAAAACATACTAGGTAGTACATTTTTTTAAATTTGAAATGAGCTTACTCGTGTCCATAGACTAGCCGAGGGGAGACACGCGGCCTACGATGGAGTGAGTTCGCCGAGAAAGTGCCCCTTCACCCTTGACTTGAAGGTTGACGGTTTATATGATCTCGGAAATATACACTCCCTGGCAGGGAATTCCACTCCTTGGCAGTACGCACAAGAAAAGAAGCAAAGCGCCACGTGCTACTAATTATGTAAACTAAATGTATCTCAATTCATAAATGTCTTCCAACATAACCAAGCCGCAAAATATAACTAGTAAGAGACAAACGATATTAAACGTCAACAATATTTCTATAACACATCTCCAGCTTATTTCAGTCCACTGCTGGATAAGGGACAGAATATTATATGTAGGTATACGTTTTGACGTATTAGGAGGTAATTGTACATAATCGACACACTGGGCAAGCGGTGGATTGGCATTCGCAGTAGTATGACCAATATGATGGTGTCAGTGACACTTCAATCCCTTAACCGCCTCTTACGATACCCACGAAAAGAGTTGGGGTGTTGACAAAAGTATTTTTACTGCCGTAACCACACGTATACGTACTCCACGGTTAGTTATCTTATACTAAATGTTAATATGTATTCATTTTTTAGTAATACATTCGTATTTAACACTTTCATCAGATATATCTCTTTTAGTCTGTTGGCTTTGCTTTACCTCTAAGCCGCTTTCCCGAAAATAACCTTTCCGAATTCCGAATCCGTTCATCGTTGACCAGCAAAAACTGTTTGTGGTATCATCGCCAGCAAATATAACTGACCATTAGTGCATTTTATGCGCCTTATATTAAAGGTCACTACTGTCTAATACATAACTACCTACTGTCATATAAAGTAGGATAAAGTTCGGCCTCAGTTTAAAAGGGGTTTTTGGTTAAAAATTATAAAAATGTGACATGGGCACACAAAGATTCAAAGACAAAACAGTGTCCCTGCCGTAAATGGTATCTTGATAATAATGTTAGTTTTTCAATTGATAATGTCCTTAAAATCGCATCACATTACATCATGAGCCTGTCTCTGCCTCTACTAACTATGTATATAAGGTCCTAATTTATTAGATGCAGATATTTTTACAGCTGATAGTACTCGGCCTCTGGAGTATATTAAACCGTGAAACATTATAGCTTTTACAATGTTTTTTGGAGAAAACGGAAAAACAAATCTGCTACGTAAAAACACCCTGTTTATGTGATTATTAAATGCAAACTCATTGAACAGATTTTAGTACCTCTTTTACGTTCCATTTATTTGGAACTGGCCACTTCACGTCGATAAATTATATACTTGATTGTCAATGTCATGTGATTTTCCGTTGGATTGTGTCGTTTGATGACATGACAGACAGTGTTATTGTGACATGTGATAATGCACATGAAGATTTTTTTAGACGTAATTATATTTTTTTTGTTAGGAAAATGAATTCGGAAAAGTTACATGAAAAGATTTCTCAATTTATATTTAAAGTTAATTATTTTAATGTAAAGTATCATGTGTTAAAATATCTGCAACTAATAAATTAGGACCTTATATAGACGCATTAGAAAGAAAATATCCATAATCGCCAAGCTATGTACCTAAGCGAATTGGTGATCTAAGTAGTGTGTCCACTATGATGACGTTACTGCCCATCACTCTTCTATTTATTACGAGTATGTATGTTACAACTTATAGCGCTGCAGTCTGAAGTCTAGTACTAACTGCCTAATACGAGCAATGCTGCGGACAGACAGACGGACATGGCGAAACTATAAGGGTTCCTACTACTACGGAACCCTAAAAAAGGAGCTAACATTTCTAGCAATTTACCACAAGTCATCAATTCCGTGAAAATCATATTATAGCGGTTAACTGACCTAGCTTTCCCTGTGTCTAATTCAGCATATGTATGTGTCATGTAGGTCAATGAAGATAGGATTCAGTTTCAAAATTATACCGTGTGAGTCGATTACTGCAACTAACTAAATCCCTATAATCTGAGTAAGCTTACAGGGTATTCAATAATATTCGATGGCCAAAAATAGTACATAATTAAAAATCTTTTTTTTTACTCCCGTACTTTTATTTGTCATTTACATGGTCGTGAACACACCTTTAAGCCCCTACCTTACAGATGTCAAGACAAGTCTATATTGTCTATTCCCTATAAATGCATTCGGCTTTACACGTAGTGCGTTTTTGCATTTTAAGATACCTCGGTTATACAAGATTTAATGAATGAACACATGGTTGCCAACCTAATTTTAAATGTCATTTCTGATGAACAGTAAACCATAGAGGAGCTTTCTTTTTTAATTTCAACGTCTCCGACCGACCTTGATGATTAATAAAATTGTGTTTTACTAAGAATATTTCTCAAATTTACAATTTTATTTGAGAATAAGTGTGTGGTCGTAGAAAAAGTATTGTATGCATCTATGTTTAACTAAGTCAAAAAATGCTCGTGGCGTCTTTAATAACAATTTTCAGCTTCGCTTCAAATTGTTACCCACGCCACTCACCTTTTTTGACCTCTCTTAAACAAGGGTTGCATAAAATATTATGTGTAATGAAATTATATGTCATAATTTTTGTGTGCCGAAGTTAAATGTGTTACAACTTTTAGCACAGAATAAGGGCGATGAAGTTTATATGAGCGATCAACAATCATCATCATCATCCTATCCTAGCCGGTTTCGGCCACGGCGACTGCATTCTGCTGAGAGCGTCGCTGATGAGCTCTTAGGTGACTGACATAGCCGATTTTTGCAACGAATGTACGACCACAATCGCTGCAAGTCAGCACCCCTCCGACATAATTATAATTAATGGCCACATGCGGTCTGGCCTTTAGCTCGTCGAGTTCTGAGCGTCGCCTAGCTTCAAAGTCACGCACCTGCGTGTGCACAGTATGCCTCCACTTAGATCGGTCACTGGCTACACTCTCCCATGTCACTGGCTCTATGCATGCCCTCTTCATATGACGCTTCAGCACATCCTTGTACCGCAGAAACTGGCCGCCCTGCTTACGCTTGCCATGCTGCAGTTCGCAGTAAAAGATGCGCTTTGCCACTCTGTCCTGTGACATGCGAGAGATGTGTCCGCACCATCGCAGCTGTCGTTTCATTAGGTAGGCCTCTATTCCGGTGACATTTGCACGTCTGAGTACCTCCGTGTTCCTAACACGGTCAGACCAATGGATACCCATGATGTCACGGAGGCATCTCAGGTGGAAACTATCTAATGAACGAATGTGCCTACGATACAGGCACCACGTCTCCGAGGCGTAGAGGAGATTCGGTAGGACGATCGCCATGTATACAGCTACCTTTGTAGGGAGTTTTATGTCGTGTGACTGGAATACCTTACAACGAAGTTTGCCGAAAGCTGCTGCAGCAGCTCCTATTCTGCCGTTGACTTCGTTGTCAAGGTGGCACTTGGCTGATATAGTGCTCCCCAGGTATTTAAATTGCTCTACTTGCTTAAGCGAGTCCCGGCCGAGTTTGATGTCTACCTGCGGATTGGCTACTGAGTCTAAGACCAAAACCTCAGTCTTTTTTACACTTATTTTAAGGCCAAATCTCTGACATGACTCGTCGAGACTCGACATTAGCTGTTGCAGAGCACCTGGGGATTCAGCCACAAAACACAAATCATCTGCATACATCAACAATAAGAATATATCATTTAGATTTGCGGTTCTTGGACAGAGCATACCACATAGTTTGTATTGATTAACATTCGTAACACAATTAACGCGATCTTTATTTTTGTTTCGTTACTCGTGAGACCTTAACTAGGATATAATTTTATTTTTTCATTTCAACCCCTTCGGAATTTTAGAAGTTACTTTGAAAAATAATAATGAGATTTGACGTTTTCCCCTGTCAGGTACTGGAGGTTCAGAGTTTGGCTTTCAGTGCCCAGACTCTTTTTATGTATTTATGTATCTTTATGTATAGACATAATATCATATACAGGGTGTTTGTTATATCATTAGCCATATTGCAATATGTGTTGGGTAAAGGCGTAAAAAAAAATTTGGTAAAACAAAAATAATCCATTTTTCATTAATCTTTTTGCTATAGATTTTTTTTTAAATCCCATTATCTAACGAATGTTTGGTCACTATGATCACTAGCTTACTTTGCGTACTGCCCCATCATCTCATAACTGCCAAATCAGATTGGTAAGGGTGCTTGAGTTTGCAACTTTAATTAACCCGCATAAGGTAACTAATTCAATGTGTTGTAACGTACGTAACAAGTTTCCTACGCGTGGTGGGGAATGGAGGTGGACCTTAACTTGCAGGTAAATCTCACGAGACAGCATTATCAGTCTATCGCATACAGTACTAATAATGAGGGTATTTTGAGTTGCGCGCCGATCTGAGGGTAGTTTGACTCGAACCCGTTTACACAAGCGCACTCCTTCTTTGTTTACAGAATGCTGTTCAAATGGCACATGGCATCTTGCGATCAGCCGAGCCAGCATAATTTGACCTCAAGAACGTTTACACAAGCGCACTCCTTCTTTGTTTACAGAGTGCTGTTGACCTCAAGAACGTAGTAACTTAAATGTTCCGTCATACAAACGCGTACTGGTTTACCTCAGATATCGATTCTAATGCACTCTCTAAGCAAATTGAATTGTTGATGACAACGAGCAGGTACAGGTAGGTATGCGCTTGGGCAGTTTTAATCAAATAACAATCGTGTGTGCATGTAGTTAGGACATTTTATTCATTGTTTAGTGCCGATGGTGGGGTGAGTGACGTCGGCTGATCGGTGCTTGTGATGAACTCCTGATTGGCTAAGACTTGACTACTCAAACCTGCTACCCTTTTGTCTGCCATCGAATCGCACGGATTGAAACAAACTTGCCTAGTGACCACAAATTATGTTTTTGCTGGATAAAAAACGGGAAAAAAAACTAAAAAAAGTGTCACTTTTTTTTTCAAAAATGTTGTGTACTGGTGATCGCGAATGACATATCCAAATTTGGCTAACGACATAACAAACACCCTGTATATCGTTGTTTTGTACATACACCATAGGTATCTAGTATGTTAGTTGAGATTACCATGGGACTAGGTAAATTTCTTTAATTTACGTGTTTATATTATCATATTTGTTAGTCATGGCACTTACAATAATGCCACAACCCACAACATCAGAAACTATTATCGTCCTTTTGGCACAGCGTCTACTAGTAGCATTTTGTCTTATCCCATTAGAAACACCGTTTCATCTTACCCCTCGTTACCTTACCTCATTTTAAGTCACATCTTGAAATAATCCCGCAAACTGTCTTCTCTGCTTTGCCCCAAAGATAGTCATCTTTATATCAATAGAGAATGCCCCATGTCATTAAGTTTTTTTTTATGTGACGAAGGTAGACAACTGAGCTCTCAGCCCACCTGATGGAAAGCAGGAACTGAGGCCCATGGACATAGTGACCAAGAAATCGCCTATGCGCTGCCTACCCTGAGGACGTAGATGGATTGCCTCTATCTATGCCAGTAATTACACCTGCTATCTTGCCCCCAAACCGGAACACAGTACTAACTATTTAGCGGCAGGTCAACGGGTAAGACGGTGGTAGCTATCCGGGCGGACCATGCACGAGTTCCTACCACCAGCAAAAAGCGCATCTGTTGTAGTTTAAGTTTTTCTTCAGTGCAATAAAGTTTAAACAAATTAATAAATCACAGATAACACAAAACACAAGATTTTACAAAATGTGAATAATCATGTCAGCTTGAAATAAACCCACAAATAGCAAAATGCTGAATTCTAAAATCCTAATTGGAGCAAAAAACGAGCGCAGTTCGGGATCTTGCTACGAACTTGCCCGACTAAACCGCAGACCACAATCACTCGACCGACAGCTCTGACCATTTAATTGGTGGTTTATCGATCAGAAATCTGACCAAAATTACTAGAGTCCGGATTATCGCAGCGTGTGATTGGATGGCGAGAATTGCATAATGCAATTAATAAAAATGCAATGGAGTTTAATTTTTTGAACTGCTTGTTTAAATCTGAATTGTACTGTCAAGTTTGTATGGGAATTCGATTAATTGGCCTAATAGCTTCGAGTTAAGTTTATTGACCAATATAAATATGCTTTGGGTAAATAGTGTATGTAGGTATGATATGGATACTTTCACTTTTAGGGACACCCAATTAGCATGAAGTTAAAAAACCTTAATTGCAGTCAGGTTTGTAACGACAGTTAGGTACAATATAATTTAAGAATTTTAACTTGAACGGCGTTTTTGTATTATAATATGGCTTATAGTTTGTAAAATGAAAACCAAAACCGAGTTATTATCGAAATTTTGTGCTTAATTGTCAAAGTTCAAATCAAACTATTCTTTATTGAAGTAAGGTTAATAATAAGCATTTTCGAATCGTCTGACATTATCAGGAGAGAGAAAAAAAATCTACTACTGGTTCTAACCCTGCACTGTCGTTACAATAACGCTTATTTTTGGGTGACCCAAAAAGTGAAAATGCCCATATACCTCTACTAAGAGCTAAGAGTAAAATGAAATTAACCCTTGACTACCTACGTCCTGTTTGTATCACACAACCACCTACCTGCGGTCATGGAGACCGATTCTTCTTATGGGACCTGATTTATTTACTTTGGCGTGACTGAAGGGGGTTTAAATATATTAAATATACTTTAAATAGTTTTAGGTATTTATTAACCAACATAATACAAAAATAATCAACATTTTGTATTTCAAACTTAACATATTTATTAACTTGTTGTATTTTCGATTACAAAACTTAGTATCCTTCAGAATATGAGATTACAAAATTAAAGAACATAATATAAAGCTTTTCATTATAAAAAATAAAATTGAGCAATCAAAAATGCTAGTTATTAAACTATCTAATTTGGTTACAAATAAGATATTTTTGTAAAATTACATGCTTTTAAATAACCATTCTTGTCTGCCATCGACACACAATTTGTTCGAATATTCACATTCAAAACAAGTTTCTAGTCCCGTGGAAGACGCTGATTATTTGCACGACGCTCTAAATAGGGTTCAACTAATTTTTCGGCCAGTGTCTTCATAAATTTTAACCTTTTTTCAAAACTGTGTTCAAAATTTAAATAATACAACCACCTACGTGCGGTCACTGAGACACTTACAAAATGTATCGTAACCACCTACATGCGGTCTCACGGACCGCCGATGCTACTTTATTACTCACCAAAACCAAATGAGTGCACATTTGAACGAGTCGACAGCATGGCCAGCACTGCAGAGGGGCTGGGCAAAGGTACAGTGTCACAGAGGCGTGAGCGATGTACTTGCGTTCAGATATTGTCAATTTTGAATAATCCAGTGTCTGTGAGACCGCACGTAGGTGGTTAAGGGTTAAAATATAAAAGTCAAATCAAAGTACTCAGGTTCACTTAAGTACAATATTTTAGACAATACACTTTTCCGTCCTCATCATTTAGATGTTTGGCAGTCCTCAACCGTGTGTTTTTCTGGAAATTTCCTGCCTCGCACGGCTATACTCTGGAATGATTTGTCGCCTGCGGTGTTTCCGGACCGTTACGATCTTCCAATCTTCAAGAAAAGAGCGTATTCCCATCTTAAAGGTCGGCAACGCACTTACAATACCACGGGTGTAGCGGGTGTCCATGGGCGACGGTGATCGTTACGTCTGGTCGCTTGCCTCCTATTCCATAAAAAAAGACAATTTGGTACTGGCTGTGTAGTATTCAGAATATACAGAGCAGGGTGAAGGTCTAAATGTATTTTTGACGTCTAGGTGTTTATGCTGAGTGTTGCCTACTTTGTAAAATGTATTGCATATTCACCTCTTTGTCCCCAATCTTTGTGACAGTATCCTAGTTTCCTGCTATTCTGCGTATTTGTATCTTTTAATGAGTCATGCATTTTTTGTTCTGGGAATTTTTAATGTTAAATGAAAAATAAATGCTATGCTTTAATTCTCAAGAATAATAATACGAGTAATTATCGTGACTGTTCGACCTGCAGTCTTATTCACTAAGGAAACCGCCTTGCTGTCAGCGCTGTGTCAGTGCTGCGGCAGCGTCGAGCCTAAAAATGGTATTCACTAATGTACTTTCAACGACACTAGTGCTCGGCGACGAATGCGGCGTGAGCTGGAACTACATTGCGTCGAAAGTTTGACGTTTAATCTATGAACTTCGTATTCTCTAACGAAAAACAGCGACGAACTCGCCCACAACCTCGCTCACAGCCTCGATTCCTAATGTCAAATCAAACAGCTAGGATTTTAGACAAGGCTGTCTCGACATCGAGCTCGTTGACGAACGCAGCGTCGAATGTGTCAATAAGAGAATAGCATAGCTGATCGGATTCGAATCCCGGCGAGAGCATTATTTTGTGTATTTATTTATCACAGATATATTATTGGTTACTTGGTCATGACTGTGTATGTATTTTGAGTATGAATATGTACCTACCTATCTATTACATATGTCGTCGCCTGGTACCCACATCACAAGCCTTAATTGAGCTTACCGTGGGGCTAGGTTGATTGGTGTCAAAATGACCTAAGCTTTTTTTTTCTATTAGGTATAATATTACTAGTCGGCTGCCCTACGCAGAAATCAAGTATCTCCATTTTTATCAAAAACATTTTTTTTACATCATTCCATTCACTGTTTTAAAATACATTTTTCAGTATTTTATTTATTTTTTACTACTGAATAGTTTTGTAGTTACAGAACTTTCAAAAATCCAAGTATCTTTTTTGAACGGGGTATTCTACGCTAAAGTCAAGTATATACCCTAATTCTATCTTGAAATCAAGTATCTTGCGAAAGATACTTGAAATTCATATAGATTGCTAAGTTACTTGACTTCAGCGTAGAAATATTGATAAAGATCGCTAAGTTACTTGACTTCAGCGTAGAAATATTGATATAGATCGCTAAGTTACTTGACTATAGCTTAGAAATTTTCATTACCAAAACCTTATATTTATATTTAAGTATTCAAATTTCCAGTAGAAATTGTCCTGTGGTACCTTTTTTTAAATTAAACTAATGGATGCCTGTTGTTTCATACGTTTGTCAGTCATAGGTCGTATACGAGAAGTGTTTTTCAAGTGCTTATTATCTGATAACTCAAGTGTTTTCCTGGCTGTATAAATTATTTATAATAAAAAGACGCAAATAATAGGATTTATATAAAGAATAATTTTATTCAAATGCTCGCCATGGGGCAAAACAAATAGTTTATATATGTTTAGAAAATAATAACTAGGGTAAAATTCGAATTGGGGTAGTTTCTACCACTAGCTAAATGTGATGAAAAATAATAAATATTACACTTTAAAGAATTTATTATTGAAAAACGTGGTGGAAGGTTGCTTCAGAAACGGACATAGGATTGTATTTTATAAAAATAATTTTAATGAATAAATATAAAGTAGTGGACTTCTTACAGAAAAATATATAGTGTACGAATTACTACATTACAAATCAATGTCTCAACAGGTAGAGGTGTCAGAACAGCAGAAAGAAGAGATTTTGGAAAAGTATTTTGAATAGCAACTATATTGAATGCACAACATGAAAATTCACAATCACTCTGATTGAATCTATTCAATCAGAGTGATTGTGAATTCCTCTAGGAATGTGACCTAGTTAGTACAAACTAGTTGTTTGAATAAGGTTGATGTACATGGATACCTTTATCTTTATGTTCTGTACCAGGTGTAAGTAAAAATATGCATGCATATATACATATATTGTATGTTGATTTGCAGATTAATTGAACAAAACTACAACTTTTTATTTTACGTTTTCCACGCGTGCGTCTAGATATTCTCCATAGACTGTCGGGTTTGAAGTTCTTTTTTGGTTAGGTATGTAAGTAATTTCCTACCAGTTAAGTAATTGATTTAAATTTTCAAGTATTTTTGTCGGAAAGACATTGTTCCAGAAAAAAAATTAATCACCCATGAATTTGAAAACAACTTGCATTCAAACAGAACAGGACCTTGTTTTCCATGAAATACTCCAATACCTACTGCATTAACACTGAAATAATATATTTTACACAAGCATGACATACACTAAATTATAGGCATCTAAAACAAAGTATAAAACATGCTTGTGTTTATAAACTTATCAACAAGAACCCTACCAAAGCACTAAAATATAAACAGATACTTGTTTCTTTGTAGAAAAGCTTTAAAATTATAATATCGCATTCTAGGCAGAAACCTGTTTTTGCGTTTTAAAATGATTGTGCTCATAATTTTGAAAAAATAAATATAGTACACTTTTAACGATATCTTGCATAATAAAAAATGGCTATTATAAATGATATAATTTAACTAGTAAATATGTAATCAAGAAAAGTCTAAAAAAAACGTTTTTAAGCTCTCCTGTAAAATTTGACAAAACATAGATACTTGATTTCTGCATAGGGCAGCCGTAGTGGTCTCCTACTCCTGCTACTAGTAGTCTGATGATGATGATCTAACACAGGAGGTTCTTTTGATCGGTGTTCTCCCGACCTCAATCTACTTATTCAGGGCTTTAATAGTACATTGTGTATTTAGGGCGGTAAGTAAGAATTTGCGAACGAGTGTGAAAGTACCACACGAGTTCATAATTCTTGTACCGCCCGTGGTACACACAATGTTTTTCTTCACACCTGTGATGCAAAAAAGTAAATAAAACAATATATTTTCACAAAACTACTCTAAAATGGTCTAAATCAGGAATGACTTAATTTCATCATTTTCATAAAAGAAATCTCGGCGCGGCGCGCGGCGTGCGCCGGACCGCGCTAGTGCGACGTAATGTTGTATGAAAATCCTTAGCGGCCTACTAGGACGTAATGACGCACCTACGGCGCGCATCACCGTAGCGTATTGGCGCACTTACGGAACAGGTGTGATGAAAAGAACATTAAATTAGACAGTGCCCGAATAAGTTTTCATTTAAAAAAGCCTTAAGTGGGTATTTGCAAGTTTCATCTTATATTATTATGTATATCTATGCAACTTATGTATACCTATATATTATATTTATTTACGTGTAGTGTATGTATTACTTTACATTCTTGTTTTTTTTATTATCAGTTAAGTTATAGTATTTACTTTTTTTTTTGTAATTTTAACTCTGCATTTATCGCACCGCGCACCGCCTACATAATTATTTTCTGCTTTGCCCGAAGGTTGACTGGTAGAGAATACCTCGTAGCATTAAGTCCGCCTTTTGTACAATTGTATTTTTCTTTTAGTGCAATAAAGATTAAGTAAATAAACAAATTTAATACAATGCATTCTTTAGAATTCAGTAAATGCATTAGCAAGTCACTCTGAGTCAGTTATTACTTCACGACTTCAAACACATAACAAATGTAACATATAACAGCTACAAGTATAAACTATGGCGACGTCGACCGCACATCTCGAGCTCTTTCAGAAGGAAAATAAACAGTCGCGATGCTTACAAACATTAAGTTTCAAGTGCAGGGGAGATGCCGCTACTAATGGTTCTCCCACACTGGGGTTATATAATGTTATATAACATGGTGTAACTATGTAACTAAAGACCGAAGAGTTGGCAAATTCCTCGCACTACGCATCTGAATTGCGATACAGCGAGGAAATGCCGCCAGCATCCTCGGTACAATGCCACAAGGGCCAATCTTAGGGTTATATTGGTTAGGTTAAGTAGATTTAGTAAGATTTAATCTATGTAAATAAATTGTAGTTTGGAAAATAAATATACATATAAGTAACATGGTGTATAGGGCAATATTATAATACGGTCAGGGCCCGAGACCTCCTTAATGTCATATCCATTGATGCTCCACAGATTGACATATTTTCCGACAGTGTTGGTGGTTTTGACAGGAAGCTTTTGATGTTCTTGGATGGATATTACAGATACTCGTAGAGGTGTTATTGTTGGACCTAATTAATATTATTGACTGATTTTTAATTATTTTGTAATTTGTCGAGTAAAGTCTAAAAAAAACGTTTTTAAGCTCTCCTGTAAAATTTGACAAAACATAGATACTTGATTTCTGCATAGGGCAGCCGTAGTGGTCTCCTACTCCTGCTACTAGTATTGACTTAACTACGAGGTGTTATTGTTGGACCTAATTAATATTATTGACTGATTTTTAATTATTTTGTAATTTGTCGAGTAACTGTTTTTTTTTCTTATAATCCGTAGAATATTATGCATGCATAGCGTAATCAATTTATGTGTAAGCGATTTAGTATCTTTACTGTTATGCTCCTATACGACTTAATAAATAAAATAAAAATAACAATAAAATCAAATACCTATATAACAACTGGATGGAAAAGGGGTATTGATTTAGAGGTAAAGTAACATACAAAACAAATATTAAATTACAAACTATAACTAAATTACAAAACAAATAGAACTGTACTTTATTTTTGAAAAAGCCCCTGCGTCAAGTTTGTCCATATGTAAAAACAAAGAAAATCTAGTTAAGGTAACCTTAATTTTCTGTACATGACTGTGACTCACAAACTTAAATGAGAAATACCCAAAATACAATCAAAATTTTGCCGATTTAGTTACAAAATATTATTTCAAACTACTCAATTACCTAAACCGTATTTCTTTTCAATATTCATTTCGCAACAGCAATTCTCTTGCCAATGGTAGTGGCCGAGTTTCTTTCTATGTCGCTCCGTAAGAAATTTGTGCCGAGAATACCCCACCGCACCTGGCAGACTCATTCCAGTCCTTTATAACTGCGTCGCTTAAAGTAGGCCAGAATAAGTTGATCTTAGAATTCGCTTAGTCAATAACATTGCGGACATACGTACTGTACCTATTTTTTTTATAACCACTGTATACATGAAACAAAACTATGAAAACGGATAAACTCCCGTAATATTAACTAACTTTAACTTCATTCTGACGTTTCGAATACTTTACAGGTTTCGTGGTCTGCAGACCACGAACCATGTAAAGTGTTCGAAACGTCGGAATGAATTTAAAGTTAGTTAATATACGCGAGTTTATCCATTTTCATAGTTATATTTCATGTGTACGTTTTTGCTAGTGATATTTCAAGCGCATTACAAAGAATTGTTGCAGATTTTAGAATAAAACTAACGTGAAGCTCAAACATATTTAGTGCAACGGATTACACACGTAATTTAAGTCAATATTAGCTATAAATGTTTCAATCCGTTTCATCGAATCTACTACTAGTACACGTCGGGCTTTGTCGCGGGTACTCCATGACGAGGATCCTTTAAATGGATCGAGCAATAATATAACGTCAGTGACCCGTCTCGTAAAAAAATATAGTATGTACTCGTAAATGAGAGACAACGCTCTACAATACTAAAAGAAATTAAGACTGTTTCAAAAGATCGATGAAAACAAACTCAGAGGTAGGTGATTAAATCTATTCAACGTTTATTTCTCATGAGTGTGACTCCAATAGCATAATATTGATATACATAATTTCTTACGGTAGATACCTGTCACTGTTTAATATAACTATACACCGTGTATTTGTTTATTTCCGTTAAATTAAAGTTAAGCTCATTTAGGTCAAAAATAATGAATTTCTCTAAGAAACGAATATCTTTACTTTTATTGTTATTGAGTTATTAAAAAAATAAGTTTAATGACCTTTATTACATCCTAATGTTACTTATTTGGACGTGTGCAGTCAGTCACCTGCGATCTTATTCTTAAGGTTCTCTCACACTTGCCATTACAATTATTATGTATGAAAACGAAAAAAAAAATTACGAAATTAACAAAAGCCGATATACCAAGCAACTTCTAAATATTAATGTCCCAAGTAGCCTGTCCAATTTAACGGAAATTAATAAAATCACAGTGTATAGTGACGGATAGGTACACGTATAATGGTATAGCTTAATATGAAGCATTCGATAATGTACAAAAATAGCAGCCAGCTTTTGCCGGAGCCTCAAACATGACCTCTTTCCTCGGATGCCATTTTAAATCCTTTTACTTTAAAGATTTTCTTAACTGCCAGTTTTAGTTAAGCACTCGGACAGCAGAGTTAGCGAAATTGGTCTTAATTTTTTTATAACTTTGTTAAAAGAAAATGCAGTGAGTACCAGTCAGTAAATTAATTGCTGGGCCAGTTTTTTACCTTCTGGAGAAAGTCTAATATAAAAGCAAGTCAAGTCATAATTATAAGAAGAGAAGTCGTAATATTCAAAGACTCATTTTGTCAAAATAGAAATTCTGTGAGCAAGTAACTCTAAATATTTTGTCAATGCAGAGCAATCCATACTAGTACCTACTTAAATAAATAACAGTCATCACTTTTATCAGCATCATCACATCAGTCAAAAAAACGTCTACTGCTGAACATGGGCCACCGTCATCAGCGGACTCCTGCGACCTTGACCAGGTCATCACTGTCATCAGTACACCTTAAGGGAGGCCTACCCACGCTGCGCCTTCCGGTACGTGACCGCCTCTCCAGAACCTAAGTCACAATCAAACTAATATACATTGTTACGATTTATCATCGAACAATATTTTGATGTCATAAAAAATTACAAAATTGATCGTTTTTAAGTAGGTACCTGGGGTACAAATAAAATATTATGAATATTTGATAACAATCTTACACAATATTAATAACCTAGCCCCAAACTACGCAACGTTTGTGTTATTGGTAGGTACTATAACATAATTATACATCCTTATGTCTATAGATAAATACAGTGCTCATCATCATCATCACGATAATTTTCAGCCATTTATCGCCCTCTGCCGAGCATAGGCCTGAGCTCACCTCATCCAAAATTGAACCGCACTTTTTCGAATATCGTCCACCCATCAAAAAATTTACATTGCTCACACAAATATAATTATGCTCTTCCCAGAATTTGAACCCGGGACCTACGAACGGTAGGACAGGTAGGGTCACTATCACTACCAACTGAGCTGCGGAGGCAGTTTTTACAGAGTTCCTTCATGTGTACCTACAGTTACAGGAGTCAGGAACAGATAATTACCAAATTCATTTCCTGGTTCATTTTGTCATTAATTATTAAATTTCACTAACTTGAACCATCATTTGGGTTAAACGCGGTTTTTCTTCGTTCGCTATACTACAATGCTGGCAAACAAGTATACAGCATGATAATAGCCTGTGGACACCTGTAACTCCAGAGGGTTCACACGTACAAAGACCCTTTGGAAATTTATAAACACCTTTTTTAAAAACATCTTAATTGAGAACAACAACAAAACTTCAACAGGGAAATCATTTCATAGTCCGTTTATAAAAGAGTCTTCATATTTTCATAATAGGATTTTATTCTTTACTATGAATTTGGCTATCGGTAAATAGGTAGGTCGTACCCTATGTAACTGACACTCACTATTCTTGGAACATAATTTATCGGTTGACAAGCTAAACTCACTATAAAAACTGTCACTATTCTTAGCAACCTCTTAAGTATGTCAGTATTAAATGAGAACTAAGATAGGAGCTATATTTCAAGTAGGTATTTGTTACTTAGTGAGTTTTGTTTGTCAACCGACGATATTTACCTCGAAAACTTCACAGAATAATGCAAACTGTATGCGGTCACCGTGCAGCATAGGTATTATACGAAATGCGCTTCAACGTTGCAAGAATTTAATAAGCCTTTTATTTCCTAGCAACTTTGCGTTATTAACGCACAATTCCTATACAAAACAAAGTCTGATCTTGACTATTATCTTGAGAAAACTCTTGCTGGTTGTTCCGCGGAATAGACGCAGTGTCTGAAAAAGCAATTTAAACTGTTCCCAGTTCAACAGTGGCTCAAGTGTAGAGTTCTTGACGGTAAAGTAGGAACTCGTTTTCCTGAATGGGTGTAGCTTTGATAAATTTTAAAGCGAATTGTAACGTTTTGTCACGAATGTTTGAAAGTTTCTGGAGAACGTTTAACAATGAAATATACATTCTTTATTATAGTACGTACGTACGTTGCTTATAGTACGTACTATAGGGAGGAAAAGGAAGAAACTGGAAGGTAATAATAGACTAGATGGTAAGTATGTACCTTGAACAAATATTATAATTAGGTACTGATGTGTGCTTCTTGTAGCAGTTTGGCCACTGATGTTGTAAAAGTTTAATTTGTCGTAGTTTGTTAAACAACTCATATTGATTAATTTTTTTACTTGTACTTTTTAAGTAGTACCTAATACTACTATGTATACAAATTGTGGGATCCCACGTGCGGCGTTGGTAAACTTCGGTATTTTTTCTTTCGCATAATTATTATATCTAATGTTTAAATTTAATTTGTCAATTAACGTGACGTAATCAATAAAGCATGACTCATTTATACATTTATACATTGTATTTACGTTCTTATAATGCATTGAATATATTTTATCACTGATACACGGCAATCAAATGGCAACCATCTGCAGCTTATTGGCAAAGAAGACAAACTAGATAATGAATGATCTGATACCGTACGTTTATACAACATTGGTCTTCTATACCAAAATTTGTCTGGCTTGGTTTATCAATTATTACATACCTATGTAAGTGCTTATTCCTATCCTAATGTCGTAAGAAAAGTTATTTTTTAATTTTGATTATGAGGTAAATATACTCGTATAATTATGCCTGTGAGGTAGATAGAGATCAGTTTAGTTTGGTAAGCAATGTCGAGTTAAAGAAGTCAATTCACAAAGTGGACCAAAGCTAATAAAGTCTTCAAGGCACTTGTGACTTCGACCACCTCTCAAGTACAGTGTGACACAAAGAAAGTGAACCTAACTTCAGTTTACCGAATAAATCTCGCGCTCCCCCGAGTAAACTGTAAACTTAAACTTGAAATAACTTTCTTTGCTATTTCAAATTCAATTCTGGTGTTTGGAAATTCAAGAATTTCAATTTGGTACTCGCTCTTTGCCATTTCTGAAGCTGCGGCGCTGCACTTTACCGAGATTAGTATAAGATTATTTTAAAGCTACTTTTTAAATTTCAATTTAATGTATTCCTCGGAGATTGGGGACTTATGCTGAAGTGGCTTTCTCAATATCCTGCAGACAGCTTTCCACGCTAGTCTTTCAAGAGTAAACTATGAAAAATATATTCTCGTTGATCATATTTATTGAAATATGACTGACTGACTAGATGACTGATTGCAGTCATCAACTTTTCTGATAGATTTTCAGGAACATAAAATCCATGGAAAGAAGTAATTTGCGGCTTGCTAGACAAATCCGTAAATTCGGGAAGTTACATTCTGAATTTTTATTATTAAACATGGTATTTAAAAGATGGTGTATTACATAAATGAAGTTTATAAGACTTTTATGCTAGCGCTTAACCGTCAATCGTAAACGAAAACCAGCTAACTCTATTTGTCGCACTAATAAGAAAGAGTAACACAGAGGGAAAAGTACGCTACGCTATTAAGCGTTAGCGATTGGCAACTTGGCTAAGCATCCTGGACCGCCAACAAGGTACGTGAAAACCGAATGTATGTAAATTAATTGAAAATGCCGAGGTGGGCCGGTAGGGTCATGCGGGTGGATACACGTAAGGTACAACCATTACATACGGGATACATTTAAAACCGCTTCTGTCACAAAACAAGCTGAAGGAGGGTAGATTGCGATGGTATTCATATTATATTTAATGTGACGAGAAGATACTCACATCGTCCGCAAGTTGCTCGATGTCACTAACCCATCCAGACTTCCAGAGGAAGAGAAAGATCGCCCGCCGCATGGTGGTTAAATGTCCAGAGAGACCTTAACTATCTGTCACTAACCACGACAACCCGGGACTGAGCATCCTGGCGCCGAGCCATAAGGAGACTCGAGCCCAACTAACGAGCTGGGGCCAAAACTCCCGTTCCTCCTATTGCAGGCGTCCGTAGGTTATGGTTACCACGTACCATCGGACGAGCCGTGTGTTTTTTGCCGCTGACATCAAAATTATAGCAAGAACTTGAAGGAATCAACCTACTTTTTTACGAAACATAATTACAATTGTCGGTTTTTTGTGAAGTGAAAGAGCAAAATTCTGACACAAGCCGAACCTCATGTCCACCAGAGAAAAAACGACTAAGTTCACCAACGTCCGAGGTGGGAATCGAACCCACGTGCTCAGCTTTCGCGGCTGATGCCTACACCGCTCGGCCACTCGGTCTTAAATAATTTGATTTGTGTTTTCACAATTACCTCGTGTCAATAATTAACAAATATTGTTCTAAGCCTTGTGAAATTGTCACGATTTTCGGAAAGTAAAAATAAGTTTACTGTAATAACGTCATCAGTAAACATTTTATTATGGTGGCAAAATTCCAATAGTAAGCCGTAGCCGTAACCCAAGGAGGCCTGAGGAGGCCCAAGGAGGCGGCAATTGTAAAATATCACTGTTCATGATGTCACATCATTAACAGTGATATTTTACAATTTCCGCACTTGTCTCCATTGCCAGCCTGTAATTAAATGTTACTTGGTACCTGAATTACCTGCAAGCACTGATTTCTTTTCCCCACTGCAGTATCGATTACTCGGTTCACACGAATCGGTAATTAAACCGTTAATGTGGCTGCATTTGTCGCAACGCTTTGTAATCGGAGCTGTCGTTCTGAATTCTGTTTAGTTATGCGATTTACGATTAAAGGAGGGATCACACTATTATTATTTGTATCTCTCTTCCATCATCAGCATCATCATCTCAGCCATAAGACGTCCACTGCTGAACATAGGCCTCCCCTCTGGACCTCCACATGTACCGGTTAGATGCGACCTGCATCCAGCGTGTCCCGGTGACTGGTCGTCTGTCCATCTTGTGTGTGGACGTCCTACGCTGAGTTTGCCTAGCCGTGGTCTCCACTCGAGCACTTTTCGACCCCATCGATCATCTGCTCTGCATGTAATGTGGCCAGCCCATTGCCACTTCAGCTTGCTAATCCTCTTTCATCATGGGCCTATAATTCCCGGTCTTTTGATAGGCTTGCGAGGGGATACAGATCCAATACGTAGATCCTTTGGAGAAATTTGCTGTGTTTTACACCTGCTGCAACCCATTCACGGGCACGAAATTAGATATCCGTGAACCGGTCCCAGTAGGCATATACTTAGAGGCTATTGGAAATTATATAGAAAAGACTAATGGGTTCTGGTGATGAAGGTTGGATGGATAAGAGATGAAACTATAGAAAAGAGGTCCGGACACCTGCTATAACAATGATTTCTCTTTGCTATCGAGGCAGGCGGTGACTTGCCGCCGACTAGATGGGCTCCCCAACAGCTTGTCACAAGCTGTCCTGTATTATTATTAATGTTGTTGTTTTGGGCCAATATAAACGTCGACCAGTTATGATCACCTTCCGTAGCCTGGTTGGTAGTGAGTGCAGCGACCCTGCGAAACTGGAGGTTTCGGGGTCGAATCCTGGCGAGGGCATTATTTGTATATTTATAATTTGTCATGTCATGGCTGTCTATGTATTTAAGTATCTATAATATGTACCCACATCACAAGCCATAATTGAGCTTACTTTGGGACTAGGTCGATTTGTGTGAGATGTCCCAAGATATTTATTTAGTGGCAGCTATGCTCCCCGAGAAAATCAATTGTTAGAGAACTCTTCAATTTGAGAGTTTTAAGAATCCAGATATTCACATTAGTCTAAAATAATTGCAGCCGATACTTCATGTTATATAGGTACATACAAGGTTCTAAATTGGTAAAAAATGTATGAGACTCACGAGTGACAAAAATCGAAATTGGCGTAATGTAACAGGCGAAATCTAGAACGTACCCAGTGTGCCCCCGCCTTAACAATATTATCCATGTCTACTGGGAAATTATCCAACTGGCTTCCGGCACATTAATTATAACGCTTCAAACTTATCGCTACCGTGAAAATTGTAGATATTAAAATCGAAGACACTAAAATTCGATTGTTGTGTACCTACGAACAAATAAATCATGAAAGCCGCATACTAAATTGCCTTTCAAAAACGGTCCTTAATTTTAGTTAACAAATGTCACCCCCTCTTCAATGCATCACGGCAATGAATTTCATTGTCAACCCATAAAAACTTAAACCGCCATTTAAAAATAGTTGTGATTGGTCCATCAAATTTTTGATTGGCTATATTCTATAAACTTTTGTCAAAGATGTTGCGCCGAAAAACGCTATGTCCTGTCCATCTTGACACAATTGAACAATTGTTTCTGGGGGCATTTTTGAGCTGGCGTTAGACGTCCATGTTATATATGGTCGCAGTTGTGTACTTTACCGAGAACGATCATCGATTTCGAGGTCAAAACTTCGAATCCATAGAATTGACCACGGTAAGCTCAATTAAGGCTTGTGATGTGGGTACCAAGCGACAATATTATATACTGATAGATACATATACGAATAGATACTTAAATAAATAGAGTCACAACCAAAGAACTATTTGATATCTGACTAGAAATATTCGTGTTAAATAATACATAAATAATGCCCTCGCTGGGATTCGAACCTGGAGCATTCTGCTTCGTAAGCATGGTCATTACCATCAGGCTACAGAGGCAGACAAATCTTGTACCACGTATTGATTTTCTTATCTTATTGGTGGGGCCCTTACCGATACACTTCGACCCATTGGGATCTTTTGTGTAAGATTGATTTTTTTAATATTGACGTATTTATTTTACTCTGTTGAGTGTAAAAAGTAGGTACATAGTTAAATCAATATTATTTGTTATAACATTCATTAAAATTTTCACTTTTAACACTGACAAAAAATAAAACTTCTCAAAAACTTATGATTTATGTTTTGTGTTTATTTTTATACGGTCACAACTTTCAAAAGAAATTGCTGCGAGAAGAATAATAAATTTATGAATTTAATAAAATAATTGTATAACAAAAGTTACTTATATCTCATTACGGCTTAAAGAACGACTCACACTATGCTATCTTATTATTTAAGAAACCTAAGATCATGTTTTAATAAAAACAATGACAGGCAATCTCATCAAACAATTGTTCAAACATTGGCCGTATCAATGTCAGGAATAAAACGGATTCACAGCATGCGAACCCAACTTATCTGAGCCATAAACAGATATGTTATAGCCTTAGCTAACAGAGCATTAGTACAAAGGGACCAGCTATGCTATTCTCTTATTCACACATTCGACGCTGCGATCGTCAACGAGCTCGAAGTCGAGACAGCCTTGTCTAAAATCCTAGCTGTTTTATTTGACATTAGGAATCGAGGCTGTGAGCGAGGTTGTGGGCGTGTTCGTCGCTGGTTTTCGTTAGAGAATACGAAGTTCGTACATTAAACGTCAAACTCTCGACACAGTGTAGTTCCAGCTCACGCCGCATTCGTCGCCGAGCACTAGTGTCGTTTAAAGTACATTAGTGAATACCATTTTTAGGCTCGACGCTGCCGCAGCGCTGACACAGTGCTGACAGCAAGGCGGTTTCCTTAGTGAATAACACTGCAGGGAGCTTAGACAAGTTGCCAATCGCTAACGCTTAGTACCGTGTGATGACGGCAGTAAGAATACATTTGTCACCCCAACTCGTCCTGCGGGTGTCGTAAGAGTCGACTAAGAGATAAAAGTGTCACTGACTACTATTTGATAAAAGATTGATGATGGGCAGCAGCGTCATCATAGTGGACACATTACTGCAATCGCCACTCCGCTTGCCCAGCGTGGCGATTACGGGTTTTTACCTCCTAATGCGTTTATACGCATAGTTAATAGGAGAAGCCTACGTCCAGCAGTGGACTATCATAGGCTGATGATGATGATGATGATGATGATGATGATGATGATGATGATGATGATGATGATGATTATGAACGTTTAGTAGCGTATCGTAGTTTTCCCTCTTTGTCACTCTTTCATATTAGTGCGACAAAGACAGTGAGCTGCCTTTCGTTTAGCGATTGGCAACTTGTCTAAGCACCCAATGCTAGTCTGCAATCGTATACGATTAGGTCGATTAGTCATAAATATATGAGAATGACAGAGTCGTACGAAAAGTCACGTGACCATTGCCATACATAATTATGTTCACGTGACTTATCGCTTATCGGATTGCGGATTGGCATCTTGAATAGGCCTGCAGTATCTGTACCATGAATTAGAAAGTAAAGGATACGTTAGGTTTAACTTGATAGGTACGTAATACATTCTATCGCGCTCGCACTCGTATGTTACTATGTTGGAGCGAGCGCGATGGCCTGCTTTACATATCGAGAAAAACCTAACGTTACCTATACTTGCAAAGTCATACGGCTACAGTAGCCGTATCACAGCTCTGAAAACACCGCAGGTGACCAATCATCCCAGAGTTTAGCTGTGTGAGGCAGAAAAAAAAACGCACGGTTGAGGACTGCCAAACATATATGCATAAAAATGTTTGTTTATTTGTTTTTTTTCATCGGTCAATGCTCACAAACACTCGCTTGTATGCATTGACCGATGGGAATATCGCCAGGGCCCTCTCATTGTCACGACACTTGTACTTATCAAATGGACCGTTTTCTTCCCTTATCTGCCCTTTACTTTTTATTATTTGTTTTTATTCCGCTTCCAGTTGGATGATACGTTGTGATTTCGAATTTATTTTGTAATTTTAAATTATTTTCACTTCTCATGCTCAAAAAGCGCACCTTAATGTCGTGCGTAGACGACATAAAATCGCATTTTATGGTCGAGAGGATAAAAGTATTTTTTTTCTAATGATTACCTTAATCGGTCCCAACAGCCAAACAGTTAAAACATTGCACAATTTTATTGAGCAATAAAATAGTGTAGCTAACAAAACTTGTTATATTATTTTATTTATATTAAGTACAATATTAGAATTATTTATTTTCTGTCATTAAATTTAGTAAATCTCATTAAATAGATATCGATTATCGTTCAAAAATGCTCCGAAATGTTTGACTTGGCAGAAAACCGAGCAACTGAAACTCTAATCACAGGTTAAAAATTAAAAAAAAAAAAAAAAAACCAGTTGGCGGTAATTGGTTTTATATTTTTCTTCTTTCGCTTTATGACAACTCCGTTGTGTAAATTACAGTAAAAATGTGTTTAGTATTTAACTTTCCTCGCGAACGAAGTGAAAAGCAGAATGTACAACATAGGCAAAAATGACAATTTTTACCCTCGTCTACAATTTTTTTTTAAATTGCCTCGGTTAAAAATGGGCCACTTTATGCCCTTGCTGTACAATCTACTAATAATACAGGTTTGAACTATCCTGTACATAAAACGAAGGCGTAGATACCTACTTTCGGATATTAATGCAATTAAATTAAAAAAAATTAAAAAAAGATGAAGCAGAAACTACCTAATTTAGCATTTTTTACTGTTTTTTTTTTGTTTTACAATAGTTTATGATCAAGCAGTGATGGTGCTATGTCCATCATTGGACTGAAATAGGCTGATGATGATGTAGAACACAACATATATGTGTGATTTGGCAACTGAAATAAATAAAAAGATTAAGATAAGTATCGACATTCGGCGCGTGTCAAAGCAAGTATTTCATGGACAGAATTAGTGTTTTGGGAAGACCTCTCAAGAATTTCTTTCGATGAGTGTCATAGCTTACTTAATAAAAGAAATGTCAAGCTTACTGCCGTGACATTAAAAATGCGCAGATTTCAGTGATATGTCTCTATCACTCCAATGAAGACGTCATTAGAGTGACAGAGGCAAATCCTCGAAATATCACATAATCTGTAAAAGTAATAATATATTCCTAAATATTGTTGTAGCCTACATAGCTGATTTGACTACGTATGTACGATTGTACGTACCTATTACCTATTACGTAATGTAATGAACACATTTTCTCCTAAATAATAATATAATTAAACGGTTAAACTCACGTGTATTTAGTCACTACGTGCGACAGGTTTCGGAGAACCTAGGCCTCCATTTACTGAGACCGCGTTCACGCCTCGCGAGTCACCTAGACACCTAGGCTCTCCGAAACATGTTGCGCGTACGTGAGTTTAATTATATTTATAGTTATTGTAGCTGACAAAAGTTGAAAATCAATCTTTTCCTTTCGTATTTTCGCGAAAATATCTGAAATTACGAGTATATTTCCATCACAATTAGCTTCAATGCAACGGACATCAAAATTCATTGTACAAGCAACATGTATTCGGACGTTTCGTTGAAAGGATTATGCATCACATCTGCACCTACCCAACACTCAAATGGGTCACGCTGTTTTTCGCTATGCATCTGATCGCGGCCTTCTATTTAACTCGCTAACACTACTTACAAGTTTTTACAAGTTTGGACCGTTTTCACGAGTTTCTGAGTTCACTTGGACGAGTTTTGCTGAGGAATGTGGAGTGTGACCGCCGTATACACCGCCGTGATCGAGGCTGTATAGTTGCCGGTGTCTAAAAATGAACTTTTGACAGTTATAGAATAGAATGAAATATTATTTACGTATATTAGGCACACTTACTTTATATTATTAAATAGGTACACTTACAAAGAAATTAATGTAATTATGAACACACCAAAAAGGCTGCCACTCATTTTGTGTCATGACTAGGTTGCCACGACGCTGATTTTAATGACTCGAGTTAGACCCGTATTCCGTTTACCGACTGTGATGCATACAATGTTTTTCATCACAATTGCCCACAAAAAATAAGTTTTAAAACAAATTATTATTAAATGACGTACTAATATTTCTATTACTCCCTATACTCTGTTTGGTTTCGTGTTCAAAAAAAGGTAAACAATCTTGAAGTATTTTTTCATTGAAAACTACGAGTAGAAAATAAGTTTTAGCAAATATACATAACAAAACAAGGAAATACAGTGAATTACATTGTTTTTGATTCATTAACTACCTAGTTTGGATTTCTATATGCATTTTTCAATAAAAAAATACTGCAAGATTATTTACTTTTTTTTAAACACCAAACCAAACAGAGTATAGGGAGTAATAGAAATATTAGTACGTCATTTAATAATAATTTAATGATAAGGGAATTTCACTTTATTATTACTTCCGTTACGCATGCAAGCAATGGCGCGCTTAGACAGCAAGTGTGATGAAAACATAATTTGACAACTCGTGGTATAGCTACGGTACGCCTATCACGCTCTTCAACATCCATCTCTGTCACACTAAATACGATCTCTTTATACACCATAATCTTCTTTAGTTTACATATTTACATAAACTTACGAATTACGAAACGTGTGGAAGGCGAGGATACAATATATCTAATATCTACTAACTGCCGAAACATCGATTCAGGACATCAGTGTGCCTAGCTCCCTTAACCCTTAAACAGGCCTGGCGATTTTTTCACTTTCGTATCCTGATTTCGGTAGATAATAGCGTCAATAAAAAACTAATTTCTTGTTTTTTTTTTAGAAACATTATTTCCATAAAAAAAAACCCGGTGGTCAATATACGCCCTGTGCTCGTCACCAGGAGGCCCACGTGTTCCGTATGTGGCCACTGTCCTGCTGGCGATACATTGAAGTTTTAAGGGGTAGTTGTTATGTTTAAATGTAATTATGGACAAAATAATACCACAATAAAAAGTAAGAAAAAAGGATATTTATTTTTACATTCAAACGCCATTTAGCAAAATCCGCTTCAAAACTAACTTATAATTATATACTTATAGTAAGTCTTGAGATGTTTAGTGGGTGGACCTACATGGTGTACAGTAATGAACTTACCCTTAAATTTCGGGTGCACCAAAGTATTTATAAAATTGCAACTTAGATTATTGGAACTCCGAAAATTTTTCTTATACAATTTAACTTCATAATGATCGGTATTTAGAATAATCTTTGTTCATAATTATCATCACATAGAATTATTTATGTTCATAATATTGGTTTTTCATACATATTTTTAGTACTAACTTTTATGTTTATATAATTTTTCACTATACTTATTTTATGCTATATATTCTAATGTTATAGGTATTTATTTTTATCTATACTGGTTTTATGTATGAATTATTTTTGTTTAATTAAATATAAATCGTACTATTACTGTAAACTAGCTAACTGCACAAATCAGGCTGTGGCAGAGTAGGTACTGTACTAAACGGGTTCCCTCTAAACTTTTTTTGTCCGAAACGCTTAGGACATAACAGACTTGGTATGATCTATTTTGGCATCAACTTAATGAGACATAAACATCACTTGGCTTAAATAACAATATTTCGAATATTATTTTGTCCGAAACTATCTTGGCATATCATTATTTACGCCGAGTGTTATAAGACAGAAATTAGATTTGCATTTTTTTTTTGTGCATGTAGCCACATGTTCGAAACTTGCCTTTTTCGTCAGGCAGAATTTGCTGTGAGGGTGAAAATTTCTACAGTGAGCGAGCGAAGCGAGCGAACAAAACCTTCCGGAGCAGATCCGACTCGGATAGGTTAGGTTAGAAGACTAAGGCGGGAGCTTTGCTCCCGCCTTAGTCTTCGAGGTAATTTTTTTTTTTAGCAACCTAGAAAGTACTCAGCTCAGTAACACAGTAAGTAACGTACAGAATATTACTACTAC
>JALPQI010031709.1:0-48278 GCA_025490895.1 Thaumatotibia leucotreta | reverse complement strand
GTTTAGCAAAAAGAAGGTGTATAAAAATGCTCCAAAATATGTCCCAGTAAGTAATTATTTGTAATTATAACGTCGTAGCATATTGATGAGAGGATCCTTTCGATACATATTTTGGCACTTGACTGGACATTCGTGGCAGCCTTGCAGTCCGTGACGTAGCGGAGAAGGTCCAAGAACATCGACTTCGGTGGTTTGGCCACCTTTGCAGTAGGCCGCCCGACTATGTATTTAGGAAACAAATACCTTATCCTATGGCCCCCGACTCGACCCCGCGGAAGACCACAGAATAAATAAATACCTTGGGACATCTTACACAAATCGACCTAGTCCTACGGTAAGCTGGCGACCATATACAGGGTGTTTTCAAATTAGTTACTTACCGATACCTTAGGGTATGCAACTATGCATGTCTTCATGATAAGGAATAATTTTACTGATGGTAACGTACTCAAATCGAAATATCGAAAAAATAAAATCACTTTCTATGAAAAGTTGATCACCCGGTGGAACTACCTTGTATGGAAAGGCGATTTTTTTTTCAAGATTTCGATATGAGGCCCATAAGGAAAGTTGTTCGTTATCATGAACACATGGTATACCCTAAGGTATCGGTAACTAATTTGAAAACACCTTATATAATATTTATTATATAATAGATAGATGAACATTGATACTTAAATACATAGACAACCATGACCAAGGAACAAATATTTATTATAAATAATTACACAAATAATGCCCTCGCTGGGATTCGAACCCGGAACCTCCAGCTTCGTAGGCAGGGACTACCAACTAGGCTACGGAGGCAGCTCAACAATAAGCAATGGCTGTATATCGTGAAGGCTGAGATAAGCGTAAACGGGATTACAGTTGAAGATATCCAGGATCGCGCAAAGTGAAAGGAAGGAAAGGGACCCTGGCAGAGGCCGGGACAACGATAGGTAGAAGAAGAATTTAAGCCCGTCGCTTGAGCCTCAGCCAGTGGCCGCCCTTCATCCTGATGTTGAAGCCATCCTTGGCTAGTTGGCTGGGCACGGTGGTCCTCGCGCACGGCGCCAGCTCGTACCGCCGGACCAGCTGGTACACCATCACCTTCACTTCACACAGCGCGAAACGGGACCCTGGAATAATGATTACTCATTTTATTGAATATTAAAAACTAATTTTATAAGGTGGACCGATGACCTGGTGCAGGTCGCAGGGCTTATTGAGAGAGAGATAATTATATTATTACAATCAAAACTAAATCAACGGATTACTTTTTCGTTTTTAGGGTTCCGTAGCCAAAATGGCAAAACGGAACCCTTATAGATTCGTCATGTCCGTCTGTCCGTCTGTCCGTCTGTCCGTCTGTCACAGCTGATTTACTCGGAAACTATGAATGCTACAGTAACGAAATTTGGTAAGGATATGTGTTGTATGAACCGCTACAGGATTATGATACTAAATTGTAAAAAAACCATTGGGGTGGGGGCCTTCCATACATATAACTGAGGGATAGAAAAAAAAATTTAGTTGTATATAAGCGTGTGGGGTATTATTAGAAAGGTCTTTGAAAATGATATGAAGGTTTATAAATCTTATCTTTATTTAAGCAAATCGTTTTCGAGATACCAGCTCTCAAAGTCTAAAAAATGTGTCCCCCCCCTCTATTTTTTAAACTACGTGATATAAAATTCTAAAAAAAATATATGTTATGCACATTAATAAACTCTATCAACGATTTTTGGTTTGATAAAATTATCTCCTATAGGTTTTGAGCTAGGTTGATTTAACTGTATTTTTTAAATAATAAATTGATAATGGTACGGAACCCTTCGCGCGCGAGTCCGACTCGCACTTGGCCGGTTTTTTTGGTTCTCTTTTTAATATTTTAATCCAGAAGTTATTCTGGTTTTTTTATTTCAGAGATAACTCGGTTATCCATAAAAATGTTGTGGTACGTTCTTATTTTACAATCATAATTTGAATAGTCTGCAATTATTTCCTAAGTTTTGAAATGTTTTGAGAAAGAAAATAGAACGAGTGTAAGTTTAACATTTTAGAACCCAAAACATGTTCAGTGCAGCTGGATACTGCGACCAAAATATAGATTAAATTGAAGTGAAAATCGATTACCGCCTTCCACAATTACTAGGTAATTTTGCAGAAGTTTTCGAAATAGGTCTTGCGGTTTTAAAATAAAAGCGTAGCTTCAAAAATCTGTTCAAAAAATAAAAAATCTAAGTGACAGTTGACTCTTGTGACGGCATTTAGTTAATCACCTTCTGCCTCGACAATAAAGAGAAAGCATTGTTATGGCAGATCTCTGGACCTCATTTCTACAGCGTCATCTCTAGCCCATCAAATCCTCATCGCCGTAACCCATTAGTCCTTTCTATTTAAATTTGCATAGTGTCTATACCCCTGCTGGGACCAGTCCATGCAGGTCTATTCTTGTACCTGGGAATGGGATGCAGCACTTGCAGCAGGAGTACAACACAGCAAAATTTCTTCAAAGTGTCTCTATATGTTGGATTATTATTACACGCAAGCCTGTTGAAGTATTTATAGGTCAGTGAAACCCCGAGAAACACAAAAAATAATAATAGTTAATATATTAACAGCTGTTAACATATAACGCATTGACATGTTATAAGAAATAAATAGTACAAGCTCAATAATTTCCTCTTTATACGCCTGCTGGGATCGGTTCACGGATATCTATTATTGTGCTCGTGAATGGATTGCAGTAGGTGTACAATACAGCAAAGAAACTTTACGTGTTGAATTCATATTCTCATGTAAGCCTATCAAAATGTAAAAAAAAGGTGAAAGTAACAGACAGCAACACTAAATCAAGATTTATAGAAACGTCATAGAAGGGAGATGAGGTTTAATAATACCATATGGAATAATTCCGAAGTAAATGAATGTTATAAAATCCTTACCGATGCAGTTCCTTGGGCCGAGACCAAAAGGCATATAGGTGAAGGGTTGAATGTTGTGCTTGTTCTCCTCGGAGAAGCGCTCCGGGTCGAACTTCAGTGGGTTCGGGAAGTATCGTGGGTCGCGGTGAATCGACATTATTGGAATATGCACTAGTTCACCTTTCTTCAACTGAAATTAATAAAAAAATGCATGGATTAATGAATTCGAATTATATATTGCAAGCAAAAATAAGTTTTAATATTACGATGAGTCTTTACGATGAAAACTTATTTCGAATAAACTTGGATTATTTCTGAAACCAAGGTGAATCCAGGTAATGATAAATATAATTGAAGTAAATACTATGGTCAGGAAAACATAACTAAAAGTTTTCACAGTGCTCACGAGCACTATGTGTAAGGAAATACTTACAATGAAGTCTTGAGTAGCTTTATCATTGGGTCTGCCCAAGTTGTAGTCCTTCGTGCAGACTCGGTCTGTAGCGCTGGTTGGTGGCCAGAGGCGCAATGATTCTGAAAGATCAAAGTGTCAAATATAATCAGATTTATTGAGCGCACCGATCTTCTTTGTGGCTTATTCGGCCTTTCCCTCAAATAGCCTCTGAATTAGGCTTCACTCGAAAAATTGAAGCCACGAATTCCAATTTTGGCTGTGGTAGCAAGAGAAATGTTTTCAAAACGGGGGATATGATAAACGTGAGCTTTTTTGAGGTAAATTGAGGTTATAGTGACCTAAATTTTGTCAATCCCTTTTCGAAGCTCGACTATCATGGCTCTCAATAACGTTTCCCCAGATGCGGCCAGTGTAGGAGGAATCATGCGTACTATCATCCGCATTACAATGGATGCCACTGATTTGCAGCATATTTATCACTGATAAGAATAAAGAACAGTGAAGACGATAGGACACAGCCTTGGGGGACACCTGCTAACTCAGGCACAAATCTTCATGGGAAAACGATACATAGGAAGGCTCTTTCTATAAAATATTGGCACAAATGTGCCAAATCCGATCACAGGCCTTCGACATGTCCAAATTGACTGCCAATGTCAATGCTTTAAGTATCTCTATTGCCTGTGAGTATCAATCTGATGTTGATGGTTACTTTTCATGTCACAATCTTGCAGACGGTCGAACAGACATCTTTTTTTATCGTTGATTAAGTGAATTTTATTACCTGAAACCACCATGTCCATGTAAGTCATGTTTTGAATGGCATTGTAGTCGAATTTGCCGCCGCTCTTCTTTTCGTGTTCTTTGACCTCCTGTGCCAGCTTCTCCTGCACCTCAGGGTTGACGGCCAGCTCGTACAGCAGGAAGGCCATGGCGGTGGAGACTGACTCAAAGCCGGCGATCAGGAAAAAAACTGCCTGTGCTATTAGGTCTACATCTGACCAAGCTGTTGAGAAGAAAGTGTACGAGGGTTCACCTTCCACGGTGCTTATATTTTATTAATGTAACTATGTACTCTCGGTATTTCTAAATTTAAAGCAATCAATCGCGTCGTTTGGGTTACTTATAAGCTTATAACATTGATCAAGTATTACAATATTCAGAATTCAGAGTTAGAAAATAGAACCAAATATTATATTATTCTTTTATTTTATAATTTTGATATCTAATTAAAAGAAATGGAGAGAGATTTGTCTCTTATTCAAAAATGCAAAGATAGGTGAACTGTATTAGAAATTAGGAATAACTACTGTCCAGCGTGCGTCTTAATCACGATTTAATTTATCACTACAATATGCTACTTTAACTCCATAATGCAATGTTTATACATCGAAATATGTCAGTTTGTTACATATTTCGTATTTGAAGTATCTTACATAAGATATAAAGAATATACCTCTGTTATTAGCCTTTTTGCCGACGGCAGATTCTTCCGCTGTAGCGAACCCGGCATCAGAGTCATTCGTAGAATTGTTTTCGTGAACAAGTCGACCTTCAAAAGATGAAACCATGTTTGTTTAGTTATTAACGTTGACGATACATCAGTCTTGTTTATTATGATTGAACTACGAGACGAAAAAAACATGCAATTATTAAAATTATACTTATTAATATTATGGGTAAAATTTAGGACATTGTCAAATCATCTTGTTCATCAATCATGTATTTTAGCTCCATATTGCCATCACCATCTCTAGGCATTAATCAAACTACTAGCAACTGGCCTGCTGGTGTAATATGACGACCAATCGTAAAATCTGCCAGCTCACGAAATTCTTAGGCATATCGTGAAAGAGTCTCCTCAAATCAAATTGGCTTAAGCCGGTCGAAAAAGCTTTATGTTGACGGAAATAAGAGCGAAAAAGAACCGTGCCGATCGACATCCTTTACGCTCTTATGGCGTAGACATAAAGCTTTTTTACTAAATTCGATAATTGTTTCGGGGGCAGCCTAGTGGAAATAACTAGAATTCTACAATTATTGTTACTTACCCTAGTTTACTAAGCTCAGTAAGTACCTATTCCAGTTACAATAGATAACCCCCCAGCAAAAGGTTTTTAACTGAATGGCTTACTCAACTAAAATATCGTCGTGAATCCTTCACTTAATGGTCTCATCGGAAGATCAGCGCTGGCTCACGCCAGCAACATGCTGAGATGAGACCATTTCGTGGAACCTTTTCTTTTTCTTTGTATTTTCTTATCTACTTTGTCCTTTTAATGTATGTAATGTGTGTCACGAATAATTACTTTCTATTTTTCTATATCAGAATACTGAACTTCTTCTGAAAGTCTTAAATTAATAATTAAATACATTATTATGTTATCTATCTATTACTTATAGTATCTATGGTATCTATATATCTTATAGTATCTATACTTATAGTATGAAAGTCTTAAAATAATAATAAAATACATATACATTATCTATCTATTACTTATAGTATCTAATATTAATCTCTTTATTTTATTTTATTTTTACTTACACATCACACACATTATTATTATACCTACTTACATTTACACACAGTCATACACTATTAAGAACGCATCATAGGATTAAAAACTTTTACATTTAAAATATGGTAGCTATCTGCTATCTGTATGCTCAAATGTAACTCTCTGTACAACTAGTAGTTTAAGAAATGTATACTTGTATGTCGAAACTGAGTCTTGTAACATAGGGTTTTTGTACGAATTTTTGGTTTTGGTTCCGAGTTATTGTACGAATTAAAATCTGTAACTAATAAGGTTACTTGGGGGGAAAGAAAACCCGAACAAGTAGATTATATATCATAAAATTTGTGATGAGATGCTTAGCCGAATTGATTACTCAAATAATTTCGAAAATTGTTGCTACCATTCTTCATATCTACTTGTTCGGGTTTTCTTTCCCCCCAAATAACCTTATTAGTTACAGATTTTAATTCATACAATAACTCGAAACCAAGAGACGTAAAGAGATAATTATTTGGCGATACCAAAAATGAGTCTAGCAGTGCGAGTTCCGAGAGTGAATCTTCCAGTGATTGTTCAAGTGATTCTGAAATATTTTGAATGATTATTGGATGGTGTTTAATTTATAAATTATAGGTATCTAACCTGTTCGAAGTAAAGGGTGAATTTTAAGAGGACCTTAGTTAAGTTAAAAATGTTTCTAAGTTCTAAGCTACTGAAAACAAGTGGTATATTACGTTTTTTTATTAGATACCTGCCTGAAAAATATTCAAAGAAATAAATATTTTTTTATTAATATAACTAATATTTTATTTTTTCTTTCACTTTACATTCGCCTGACGTACCCAAACAATGACAAATATATTACCTGACCTTCTCAGAATAAAGACTAAACACAATCTAATCAACGTAGAATCGGTAGTACTCGGAATAGCCCATACTAAAATTCTGGATACTTATGTGATTTTCTGACCTACTCAGAATCTGCCAATATGGTCTGAAGAGCTAGGAATTTGAGATGTTTAATAACCTGACATCTTAGGAACTTGAATAACTAATAAAATGCCCTATACATCAATGACCTTACTCAGAATTAAATAGAAACTGGCAACATTAGAGTCATACTTAATCAGATTTTGGCCTAATACCCAACTAATTTGATACGAACCTGTCTTGCCTCGCCTAAAGGTATTGGATGAGAATGTATGAGCTACCTTTCTTGGCCTCCATAAGTAGGTGTATCATGTCCGGCCGCAGGATGTTGTGCGCCTCTCGCTCCCTCATGGTGCTCAGCACCAGCTGCTGGAAGAAGTCTCTCACGTCGTCCGAGAACAGGTGCAGCTTCATTACCTGACATTAATACGTCTTCAATAAGCACAAAACTGATAATAATAAGTATAGGTACACAATGTTTAACGTGTGGCCCTGAATGGGGTTAGGGGTTAGTGAAAGGGGTTAAACTGCACGTATGGGTAATTTCAATAAACTGTAAAATTAGTTTTTAATTCTTTCGATCGTCGACTTAATTAATATACAGATCCTTATATGCATTATTCAATTGAAATATTCACGTGTTTTCCTAAAGGGCTAATAAGCCAGGTGTACGAAAATCTTTACTTAAATCTAGAAATATGAATGTTACATAATTAATATAATTATTGTTTGATATCGAGACTCAAAAATACGACCAAGGTCGTATCTTCATCTGTTTGGCAGAAGCCAACGTGCTGGAGCTGTCTTTACAGAATCCGAACTGATTTTCTCTGAGAATAGAATTTTGGTTCTATTAAATTAAATATTATCAGACCTTCATAAGTGCAGGAACAGCAGCAAATCCGAAGGCCTTCAGTAACACGACGAACCCTAAATTAGAAGCCTTAGAGCTCATCTTGTAGAACTGGTTGTCGGGCTCACGGTGCGAGTCCACCTTGAGGCCGAATGCAGAGGACGCTATGACGTCATTGGCGTAGTGGGTCGACAGCTCTTTGGTCTCGATGTCTATGTAGCCGGCTGAAAAAAGTAGATTCATGTATTTTCAAAATGTTGTAACTAATAAGGTTAACGACACGAGTTGCACATGCAGATTCAAATTGTTGACGTAGAGACGCAAAGTATTAATTATTGCCCGAAGGCGATAAAGAAACATCATTATGTTATTAAAAACAATTATGGCTTCGTAACAGCAAACAGCAACAGAGAGAACATTGCCAAATGCACGTTTGATAGTTGTTTTTGTTATTTCATGAATATATATTTCATTTGAATTGAAGTTACTGAAAATGTAAACTATGCTTGCTTACTATGAACCTACTATGATCTGGGCATGTATGTGTTTTAACATCAACTGCACACCTTACTTTCTCCCCCTTTCGCTCTCACTAATAACGAGTAGTTCTAAGCAGCAAGGACAGAAAATAAATGATGCGCTCGATAAAGTTCACGCTGACAGCTTGCGGTAAACTCCGCGACTGTATTTCATTGTGTCTCATTGGTCTCCTAGTTGGTATAAAAGTGTTACTAACTCGTGGACTCCTCCAGCAGCCGGTCTAAAGCGATGGCCATCTGGTCGCCCACCTCCACTATGAACGGCAGCATGTGCTTCATCTTCGCGCTCGTGAACGCTGGACTCAGCGTCGACCGCATGTCTTTCCATTCTTGCCCTGGAGCGATCAATAAAAACTCGAGCACAGATATTATGTATTCAAAAACAAATTAGTTTAGTTTCAACAGATTAAAACAATCGTTGTTGAATCCTCTTCTTCAGTTAAAAACTTGTGTGTGAAGATATTTGCTTTTCCATACAAAGTTCTTGTAGTTATTATTGAGATCGACTAATAAATTTAATAGTTAACCGAATTGTTAAATACATATAAGATGAAGGGACCCAAACCCGGGAGCTGTAGCTTCATCGACAAGTTCACATCACAACCGACGCTACCTCTAATTAGAAATTTCTACTCTCTAATTAGAAATAATATTACATTTCAAAGAATAAATACCTCTAAGCGAGAGTAAATTTCTGCCAAAAAACGGATCGAACTCTTCACTGACAATCGAGCGATGATCGAGGAAATGCTCAAAATCTTTCACGGTGATTTTCTTGATAAGTTCGATATCTTTAACAAATATCACAGGTTTTAAAAATTCAAAGCTGCCCACAAACCTGGAAAGAAGAATATAACAATGACTTATTCATTTTGAGATTATTGTAACGATATTGTGTGTATCTACGCAACTCGAGAGTAGCCAACCCCTTAGTTGCTACATTCGCATTTAAAACCTCATGCGATCATGATATATTGAAACAAACAAAGAAATATTTTTATTTGTTTCAATATATCACACGATGGCTGTAAAAAAGCGAAATAGTTACCAACCTTTCTTCTGGAAATTTGTAATAATGCTCATCGATCATGTCAACGAAATGTTGAGTTTTGAATAACACCGCGGTCATGTTCCCCATGAAAGGTACCGGTGTCAGGTTTTTGACGCCGTGCCTGCTGAACCTGGAGTATGTGTGTCGGAGGTACAGGTACGCCGCCGCCGCCAGCGCCACCAGCCAGATGCACACCAACATGGCCTGCGGAGATAATAAAGTATTTCTTGAATAGGTAACACGTTTCTCTCACACGTTCTTTAAATCGAAACATCGGAAAAAGACGTTGTCGTCCTGACCACGTACTTTACTTAAAAATAGCTAAAACGATAAAATCAGTAAAACCAGGGATTTCACAAGAACGGGACTCAAATGCAAATATGAACAAATAAAAGTGACTGTGTTACGAACAGAACTATGTACAATTTTGTACATATATTATCATAGTTCTGTAGGTTACTATTGATTTGGACTTTGACCCCAGATAATTATCAAACCGGCATCAGAAAGGGATTCAAAAGTATAATATTGTTGACATAACAAATGATACAACATTTACAAAGAAAATAGTTGTTTATAGATGTAATGAGTGATTAATTAAGCTATCGTCTGTAAGTCTCTGCACTAAAACTGTATAATATAACTATAAATCATAAAGTTAGAATCCGCGCTAGCGCTTAATAGAGAAAGGAAGCGTGTGAAAGGGAAGCCACCAGTCATATGACTATAACACGAGTGCAAAAGAGATAGAAAACAATCCCAAAAGCGTAGCCATTTTCGAAGTGACATATCAGCCGTATCAGCCTTCTCGGCGGAGACTGTTGTTTAAAAGTAATTTTATATTTAATTCTAGTAAGAAGTAAATTTACACAAATAATTAAATCGATAAGGTATCTTGTAGTATAAAGGATTGGATTGTTACCCACCGAAGAAATGACGGCAAACACTCGTTTCACAGGTAAATATGAGTTGCCGGTTGATTGTTTTCAAACGATGTTTTGTGGATTTAGTAGATTAATCGTGAAAGTTATCAGTTTCTAGCATTAATTGTTAGTTGTTCTATCACTGTGCGCTAATAATTTATCACAATAGTTAATATTAAAGGATATTTTGTGTAAAAATATAAATTGTCACGCTACGCTAGAGCTTCACTAAATGTTGAACTACTAATATCGATATTCGTTCGATAAACATACCTAATCAGTCTATTACATTACAATGTCGTCATAGTCCCAGATTTTAAATACGAATGTGTATTTAACAAATTTGAAGGACCTTACTATGATTTGTGAGATTTTAGTAGTAGTAAAACTCTTTATTGTACAAAAACAAAACATTAAATTCATATAAGTAGAAGGCATGTACAAAGGCGAACTTATCCCTTCAAGGGATCTCTTCCAGTTAACCTTTGAGTAGATGAGAGGAGATAATGCAAACGGGTGACAAATGTAGCTATAATAGCTACGTGTACAATAAGATCTATAAAAGAAAGCAATAGGATATAAATAAATACAAACAAATTTAATACAACAGAAAATAAATACAAACAAAATAATAGAATAGATATAATTAATTAATTATACAAGTGATAGGAAAAGATACTTAAAGATTAAACACAATTGATACATACGACAACAATATATACGAGAAACCATAAAAATAAAAGAGTTAACATTACGTTATATCAGCCAACCATAGCCCCTTTAACCCTTCCCTGAACGACGCGACTGATTTTTTTGATTGTATACGATTTTTATTATTTCTGTTCAATTTAAGGGATATGCCAAATAATAAGTTCACACACGTTAGCAATTTGCAATTCGACACCCTCAATTCACATTGTAATATAAAACTTATAGCAAAAAAACTGGCCAAGTGCGAGTCGGACTCGCGCGCAAAGGGTTCCGTACCATTATCAATTTATTATTAAAAAAATACAGTTAAATCAACCTACCTCAAAAACTATAGGAGATAATTTAATCAAACCAAAAATCGTTGATAGAGTTTATTAATGTGCATAACATATATTTTTTTCAGAATTTTATATCGCGTAGTTTAAAAAATAGAGGGGGGGGGACACATTTTTCAGACTTTGAGAGCTGATATCTCGAAAACGATTTGCTTAAATAAAAATGTGATGTATAAACCTTCATATCATTTTCAAAGACCTTTCTATTAATACCCCACACGCTTATGTAAAACTAAAAAAAAATTTCTATCCCTCAGTTACATGTATGGAGGGCCCCCACCCCAATGGTTTTTATTACAATTTAGTATCATAATCCTGTAGCAGTTCATACAACACATATTCTCACCAAATTTCGTTACTGTAGCATTTATAGTTTCCGAGTAAATCGGCTGTGACAGACGGACAGACGGACATGACGAATCTATAAGGGTTCCGTTTTTGCCATTTTGGCTACGGAACCCTAAAAACGAAGATAAAACATACCATGTTGTCGATAAAACAGTCAAACATCGATAGATAATTGCTCTGTTGTAATAGGCTACCCTATTCCCAGGAATAGGGTACGGAATAGGCCACACATAGACAAATTTACGCACACACTTGCGCTTCGTTTTTGGTTACGCTTTTAATAGTTGTCGATCATTCTTTGTCATCTGAGTTCTGTGCTATAAATATATCTTAGATTGGCTTATAGTACAGTAGTTGGCACTGATGTGCATACCTGGGATAACTCGGGGCATTTATACGAAAGTGATGTAGCAAAATATTTTATCGACTATAAATATATCGATGTTACTGTGAATGACAACATGAAAATGTTATTCGGTATAAATAAATATTAGGTACTTACTCTTCAAATAAAATTAAAAATAAATTTAAATGGGTAGTTACGCGTTTATTTTAAAATAGTTTTCAAAATATACAATTAATATTAAAATATCAATATTTAAATTGCCATTTTGATTAAAATGACATCTGCATACTTTTACTATCCGAAGAGGCCCGATATCATATGACATCGAACCTCTGTACTGTAATCGAGAATGTTCAATAAGCACATCTTTTATTATAATTATATCGACATCTTTTTAATCGATATCAAATCCCTATAACTTGCCCCCAGTTATCCCAGGTATGCTGATGTGTCAACAACTGTCAACAGTACTTTCGAATCCCATTTTAATCGCGGTTTGATAATAAGAGCATTATAATTGTGTCTTTGCTGTCAATGTTACCTAGATAGCAATCCGTAAATCGAGTCTAAAATAAAACTAGCTATGCCTGTGTGGTAATAGTCATGCATGGTTGTGATGGGGCCGACTCGTTGTATTTTTTGTTTGGTTTTCTTTGTGTGCTCAATAATTGATGATCAAACGAACTTACCAAGTGAAGTTCGATCACAATTATGTGAACAACTTCATTCGACACGATTTAAGGTTTACAATTTACATGGTACCATGCATGAAATATCCACGTATACGTCATATCCGAAAGCGAGTTATTGTGTGATTGAAGTTTTATCCAGATAAAATTATATAATAGTACCCATTCACTGCAGTACTTATTCTTATAGATTTTTCCAACGCCTTTAATACTGTTGACCATGACATTCTTCTTGCCCTGCTCAAGCATCTAAGAGTCTCAGAAACGGCTCTAAATTGGTTTTCTTCCTACCTGCGTGGTCGCCAGCAAGCGGTCCGAGTAGACCGGTCGTTGTCTGATTGGTGTGATCATGCTACTGGCGTGCCGCAAGGCGGAATTTTATCTCTTCTACTGTTTTCTACTTTTATCAAATTTTATTACGCCTGACCTTCGCTGTGCTTACCATCTTTATGCCGACGATTTGCAACTCGAGAAATGTGCTGTGACTGACCTTCCAACTTGCATTAGTAGGCTAAATCAAGATCTTTTACATATTCAGCAATGGTCTGAAAGATTCGGTCTCTTTGTAAATCCGTCAAAGTGCCAGGCCATTATTATCGGCAGTTTGATATCAGAAATTTGATATCGACACGATTACACCAGTAACTTTCAATGGTTGTCCAATACGGTTTAGTGGAAATGTCAGGGACCTAGGTGTTGTTTTGGACAGTACACTGAGCAGGAGAGCACAAGTCACTGAAATCAGTCGAAAAGTTATGGGCTCCCTTCACTCTCTTAACAAACTGAAGCACTTCTTGCCCAATAGTACTAAAGTATTGTTGGTAAATGCCCTTATTTTACCTATTATTGATTATGGTGATGTGTGTTGTCCTGATTTAAACGAAGAACTTTTAAATAAGCTGGAACGCCTTCTCAACAGCTGTATTCGCTTCATCTTCTGTCTGCGTAAGTACGATCACTTATCTTCCTTTCGGTCTCAGCTTGGCTGGTTTCCTATACGCCAACGACGCAATATTCGCCTGCTTTGCACTCTCTTCTCTATTCTTAATGATCCACAATCTCCTGATTATCTTAGTTCACTCTTTAAGTTCTATGGCGTCACTTGCGATCATCAACTTCGCTCCTCCGGTAACATGTCTCTGTCTATACCTCATCACCATTCTGGCTTCATATCAAATTCGTTCACCGTGCAAGTGGCGCGTCTTTGGAATGGACTCCCTTTTAGCATCAAAATTTCTCCAAGTAATATTTAACCTCCTGAGGCCTGGTGACGTCACTTACTTCAACCGAATTTTAACTTTGACACTTTATTTATAAAGTCAAAATGTTATGTAATATATATATGACATAGGGCCTCACGAGGTTAAGAAATCCTTACGTACTCTCATTGCTAGCGGAATGAAGGATTGTTAGTTTTTCTGTTTTAGTTGATTTCATCGGTTATAATATTAATATGTATTTTAATGTATGTATGTAGTTAGTTCGTGTATATATTTGTGTAGGTATATATGTAGGTATAGATATGATATACATGTTTTTGTTCATATTATTTAACTGGATAGATGTAGCACCGCCCACAATCTCTCTGCTTTGCCTTAAGGTTGACTGGTAGAGAATGCCTCATGGCATTAAGTTCGCCGTTTGTACGTTAAGTTTTATTTTTGTGCAATAAAGTTTAAATAAATAAATAAATAAATAATTAAATAAATAAATATCTTGGGACATCTTACACAAATCGACCTAGCCCCACGGTAAGCTCAATTAAGGCTTGTGATGTGGGTACCAGGCGACGATATATATAATAGATAGATACATATAGACACTTAAATACATAGACAGCCACGACCAAGGAACAAACATTTGTGATAAATAATTACACAAAGAATGCCCTCGCCGGGACTCGAACCCGGAACCTCCAGCTTCGTAGGCAGTGTCACTACCAACTAGGCAACGGAGGCTGACAACATAATAAATATATTGTGCATCAAGGGAGGTAAGTACGGAATTACTAACGAGAGTGTTAGAAGCCCGACGCCGTCAGGCGGAGGGCTTTTATGTCTCGAGTTAGTATTCCGCTTACCGACCGTGATGCATACAATGTTTTTCATCACACTTGCCGACAAAAAAAAAGTTTTAATATAATACTATTAAATGACGTACTGAGATTTCTATTACTCCATTTACTCCCTAGGGAAGTTCACTTTTCTATAACTCCCGCTACGCACGCAAGCAATGGCGCGCTTAGACAGTAAGTGTGATGAAAACATAATTATACAGTCTCCACATAATATACCGACACATATCTGATCAGTGTGCTTAGCCAAGTTGCCAATCGCTAACGCTTAATCGTCAATCGTAAACGAAAGGCAGCTAACTTCTCGCACTTAGCAACTAACTATCTTTGTCGCACTAATATGAAAGTGTGACAGAGAGGGAAAACTACGACACGCTACTAAGCGTTAGCGATTGGCAACTTGGCTAAGCACCCTGGCCTTTATTGTGATGGCGTTCAGATATATTTGAGCACCGTGTCCGCTCGGATAACGGATGGCGACCGTGCCGCCATCTGTGCGTAGAGTAGGCACGTTACGTCGTCCAGTAACCTGGTGCTAAAACTAAACGGAGACGCAAGGTCAAGCGGTCATTATCAATTGGTCTAGCAACTACCGTGACTCATGTGTCCGTGACGACCGTCTATAAATAATAATATATTTGTACTAAAATTCATACGTTTTGTCACTTTTTAGGGTTCCATGCCATGTCCGCCTGTCCGTCTATCCGCAGCATTGCTCAGTGGCTGATAATACTAGAAATTTGCAATTTGGTACAGGTAAGGTATACAATTAAGCCCGCCGACTAAGTGGTAGAATAAAATATAGAATTTTGTTTTTTCAGGTACCTACCTCCCTAGTAGTAAAGTAAGGATGATTATTTTTATTTTTCTGTAATCCTAAAGTGTGAGATATCGTTGAATTGGTATTTCAAAAAGATTAAGGGTTTTTTTCTAAAGTAAATATGTTCGGATATATACACGCTCCAGAATAAAACAATAGTGTCCCCACTCTAACTGTTGACACATAGGTCCAAAAACATTAAAAAAAACATGGATAGTGGGCTTATTTGCTAACGTTTTCATTTCCTGCTACCCTAAGGTTGTCTGGAAGAGATTGCTTGTAAGCGATAAGACCGCCTGTTGTTGCCTATAAATACATATTTTTCTTTTCATTAAGTATGTGGTGCACAGTAAAGAATATTTATTTACTTACTTATTAAAACAAAACTATGTTGAACGTAATCGGCGCAGCCGTTTTTGAATAACTACGGAGCCCTACACTGAGCTTGGCCCGACATGCTCTTGGCCGGTTTTTTCTGGTGAAATTGGGGCCTGACTACTACACTGGAATACTCCAAGTTCGTGCTCCTGCGAGATCGATTCCAACCGCCTGACCACCTGATATGACGTTTACCTAGTTAATTGTACACATCATCAGCCTATGATAGTCCACTGCTGGACGTAGGCCTCTCCTATTAACTATGCGTAGTGGCGCATTAGGAGGTAAATGCCCATAATCGCCACGCTGGGCAAGCGGATTGGCGATCGCAGTAATGTGTCCGCTATGATGACGCTGCTGCCCATCATCAATCTTTATTAAAAAATAGTCAGTGACACTTCAATCCCTTAGTCGACTCTTACGACACCCGCAGGAGGAGTTGGGGTGGTGACAAATGTATTCTTACTGCCGTCACCACACGGCTTAGTTGTACACTCAAGTGCAGATTATGTGTTGTATCCAAAGAATTATCCTTTTATAAATATGTTACGACGTTCTTATTACACATAATTAAAGTGCACTGGGACATTTTTAAGCATTCACACGTATATGTACCTTATTGTGCCTGACTCCGTTACAAAATTGAACTTTATTATGGATACATAAATTACCGAAAACATGGAAACGCAAAAACGCTGACATTGTACATTCGCTATCAGATATATCCTAGCGTCCGGAGTGTCCAAAAATATCTGAACACGCCTTTATTGCCACAACGATAGAGGCGTGTTCAGAATGTTCAGATATTGTTGAGCGCTTCGGACGCTGCGATATACCTGATGGCGCCTGCACTTCCAACGTTTTTGCGGGTCAGTAGTGGAGGCTTAGAACTGGAGTTGGATTTTGTTACGTTATATTACCTAGGAACATATACCCGTGGACTCTTATTAACCCGAAAGATTTTCGTAAATGTTGCCAATATTATTTGGATTCTTACTGCCTTTTCGATTTAAAATTTTTTAGGCAATGAATTATAATATTCGATTGTTTTGTTGTGAAAAATCGAACATTTTGATCATTATTCAAACAGTTAAATATTAAACATATAATGAGATAAATTAAAAGGGCGTATAATTAAAACCAGTGTTTTTAAAGAACATTCCTGTTGGTATGTAAATTATAAGACTGAACACACCTTTAAGCCCCTACCTTACAGATGTCAAGATAAGTCTATACTGTATTTTCCCTATAAACGCATTCAGGTTTACACGCAGTGCGTTTTTTGCATTTTAAGACACCTCGTGTATACAAGACTTAATGAAATACATGGCTGCCAACCGAATTAAAAAAAATCTGATGAACCGTAAACCATAGAGGAGCTTTCTTTTTTTAATTTTGACATCTCCCGCGAGACCTTGATGATTAATAAAATTGTGTTTGACTAAGAATATTTCTTTTATATATATTATATTTCTTTTAGAATATTTCTAAATTAAAAGAATATTTAAAAATAAATGAGTGGTCGTAGAAAAAGTATTGTATGCAAGATTGTTTAACTGAGTCAAAAAATGCTCGTGGCGTCTTTAATAACAATTTTCGGCTTCGGCTCAAATTGTTACCCACGCCACTCACCTTTTTTGACCTCTCTTAAACAAGAGTTGCATAAAATACTGTAGCGAAACTTTGATAAGAGTACATTATTGTATTAAAATATTTAGCGATGCGGCATACTCACGTTATTTAGACGATGTAATTGGTTTATAATGAATTCTATCACTGTTCAAGTTCCCTGTCACGCTCGCTGAATGATTCAAAATAGCTGTATCGATTCAGTTTCATTCATATTCCACTCGCTCACTGAAGAATCAAACCACTGCGTTATAGAAATATATGCGAAAGCGATACCAACAGAACCGACCAGCAGAACTGCGCGCACTTAACTATTACCGGAATGTATATAATATATATTTATACAGCAGATGTTATCTGTGTTTGTCGCGAACACCGTCGCGATGGCAGCGGTCCCGCGTGCGCGTGTGCGTGCGCGTGTGCGGCGCTCGCGAGTCCATGTTGTGCTAGTGTGCGTGCCTTGCGTTTCGTTTCACGTATGTTTATTGAATGCTGTCGTTTTTAAATATACAGTGTGTAGCCTTTAACACGGGAGAAAAATGAAATGAGTGACTCCTTAGACTATCGGCAATAATCCTGTAAAGGTCCCGGTGTTTCAAAGTGGTTAAGTTCGGAGATATTGTCATTCAAAGCTATGGACCTTTAGTACTGGATCTTGGCATCCCGATGTCGTAGCTTGTCAGTCGCAAGACATCTTGATAGTATACCAGGTACGAAGTCATAACAATAATTTTGTTTTTATTTTTACACTTATTTGTTACGGTTTTAAAAAAATATTTGTTAATTTTTCAATGATTCAAAAATGATAAGTTATTGATGACTTTTAATTCAAGTAAATGAACCCATAATAATGAAAAATACATGAACAAAAAAATTACAAAAAAAAGTTTTTTTTTAAATTACAATATGTGGAAATTATTGTTGATCAGCTTATTAATGCACCGTTTAAATTTTCACCCCGGTTGTAGGCCACACATGGTATGCTACGTTTCAATAATGGTAGTTTATGCAACTGATACATAATGAGAGGCAACAAAATAACGAGCTTGTTTTTATGAAAAGAGCGTCAGCGAGTCTCATAATAAATAATAGGCTCACACAAGTGTGTTAAGGTCTAATTATAATTACGTACAGTTGCATATACTATTTTATCTAAACACATATCACCCCCTTCACTTAATCAACCCACCTGTAATACCTAAGTATGACATTCCACTGCTAGAAAAAGGCTTGTCCTATAATATAACTATGCGTATGAATGCATTAGGAGGTATAGTAATTCAGAAAACTTCTGACCGTGTTCTTTGTCTATTGTTAGAAACCGCACGATGCTACTGTATTTGCATAAAAAAATTAACCGCTTTGTTTCAATTGCGACTCTCAGTCTCTCAGTTTTAAATAAGTAGTAATTTTTTTATGCAAATACAGTAGCATCTTGCGGTTTTCAACAATATTATACTTTATTTATTTATTTATATAATTCCATAATAAGCACAGTTGTACTTCACCGTGGCCTATTTCACCATAATTACAATTGTGACAATTGTAAAATATCACTGTTACTGACGTCACAGGCCTCCGTAGGCTACGGCTACCGCTTACTGTCGGACGGTCCATGTGCTTGTTTGCCACCAACATAAAATTATTACTAATAACGTTATTATATCGTTAATAAACTACTTTTTATTTTCTGAAACCCGTGACAATTGTCGCAAGGTTTAGTACAATTTTCATTAATTCTTGACATGAGGTTCGGCTTATGTCGGAATTTCGCTACAATTGTCGTGATTTTTGTGACAATTGTAATTTTGCTTCGCATAAAAGTAGCTATTTACTGCTGATTTATTAAAGTTCCTGCACAAATCCCGCACGGCCCTTCCGATGGTAAGCGGTAACGGTAGCCTATAGACGCTCCCTATTGGAGAAACCGTAGATTTACAATTGTAGGACTTGTCAATGTTGTGAAATTGGGGCCAGGTATTCATTTGTCCGACCTGTAAAAGGGGCCAAACTGAAAACCAGCGCTGGACACCAGTTCAGCACATGCTGAGGTTGGCACCCATTGCCTATATATTTACTCCATATGTTAGTTAATAAGTTAGCTTAATGTTTCATAGTGTTTAAGCAATTTTTTTACTCCTCTTGTAACTAGATCAATGTGTTATTTTTTGGGCAATAAATAAGTTTTGAATTTGAATTTGAATTTTTCTAACAATAGACAAAGAACACAGTCAGAACTTATCTGAATTACTATAAACCCCCATTATCGCCACGCTGCACGCTGGCCAAGCGAATTGGCGATTGCAATCCTGTGTCCAATATGACGCTGCTTTCCAATACTAAAATTACAAAAAATACTAAAATTGTACTTATGAAGTAGATACTAACCAACTGTGAAAAAAATTGTGCCTCTTCACGAATAAAGTTAATGTAATTTAAAGGTACACCCGTCATCCTGACAATCAGAACGGCGGGTGTACCCAAAGTTCACCATGACCTAAAAGATTATTACCCAATGTTACTACACCAAACAAATTACCAAATTTGTATGCAACTCTTACAAAATACAGTCAAAACTTCAGCATTCCGATGTGTAATCTGTGAGTAAGGCACATTAAACTTTATATCCATACGTAGTTTGTGAGCGCACATTGCCTGTAGCCTTTCTGCAGGCGCACTAACTTCGTGAAGAGGTCACTCATGTTTTATTTAACAATAGAGTCCATCGCAAAAATCAAAGCATGTGAGTGGCTACACAATCGCTATACCACGCAGTAACGCTGCTAGCGTCACGTCGTGGGTACGCTTGTACCGGGAATGACAAGAGAGGTAGGGGGAAATTACTTAAATAAAATTGGAACTTACTAAAGTAGCTGGGTGAATATCTGAGCGTTTCTTGCCGAAGTTTATATTCTTTACACTGCGCTACTTTGTCATTTGAAGGAGGTGAAGGAGGCACGGTACCTTATGCAAATTACGAAGTATAACATTGAGACGTTGAGAAACTTCAGCAAAAATGATGCTACCAAAATTAGGCGGTTGAAATTGTTATTAGGCTTTGACTATGACATTGTTAAATTTTGATAAATTTGTAAATAAATGTAGATACAAATAATAATAACAGCTAACGATGTACTCACTTAATCATAAACGTCTCCTAACTTAGCTAGCCGCTAAATATGGTTTGTCCCTTTCGATCTTTTGGACATGTTGATAAGACCGAAAGGGATAAACAATATTTAGGAGATTATGAATAAGCGGGTTAGTCACTAAAAACCAGAAGATTTATATCCAATGATATGTTAGAGATGTAAAGGTCTCCGTCGGGATTGGTAAGTTCTTGTCACTAAATAGCATCTGTTTACCCTTACCTACACAATTATTTTCAATCGATAACCAAAACTGATCAGTGGATTATATGGGATTATTCAATGACACTGCATTATCTTGAACATCGTAGATTATGTATGATTTATAAAAGCAAATAGTAGATAAGACAAAGTTGCATAAACTTGTGCAATAACTTATACTTAATACGCGACAATCCAGGAATTTCAAATCAAAGATAAACGAATGTATGAGAATGACCTGTTTATTGAAGATTATCAGCATCGACTGGAGAAGTCAGCCTCCGTAGCCTCGTCGCTAGTGGCCGAGCCTGTAGAGCTGGAGGTTCCGGGTTCGAGTTCTAGCGAGAGTACCTATTGATTTGTGGGTTTATCGCAATTTGTTGCTTGGTCACGGTTGTTTAAGTATCTTTAGGTATATCTTATCTATTATATCATATTATATATTATGTATCGTCGCTTCGTACCTACTCTCGTGTCATGCCTATTTTCTGTTGTTCTGTAACTCAAATAACTATAGTTTTGAGTAAAATGAGTGTGAAGTGTGACTAAAATAAAATCATAATTAAGTAGGTTGGGTATCTACAATACTATTTTGTAGTATGAATAGATACATACTGTAATAATACTCGTAGTTCGGTGTTTCTATGCGATTTTTTGACGCGTTTTTATTGTTCATTACAATCACCACTTCATTTTACCGTTTTATAAAAGCAAACGAGACTACTATGCCAGAATAGCAGACACACATGCGTCTGCTACAAGATAACCGAAAATGACTCCATTATTGTACGTAGTTAGTCAATCATTTGAGAATGGTAATGACTTGATTTGTGCGACGGAATAATCGCATAGAACTACCCAGTTACATAATTTATTGAAATAACAAGGGAAAAAAAAATTACAAAATATTTCGAAAAGATTTTTTATTTGTAAAGTTTTTTTATGTTTCTATGTTAATATACAAATGCGAGGAGAACATAATTCAGATAGAATGAAACACGCGGCAAGCGTGGAGCCAAGTTCAAGAAACAGAACTGGCGAGCAGCACCGTGTCGAGTATATTGAGTGCGTTGAGTAGTAGTTAGAGGTAAGGTGCGGTTAAACTAAAAGAGCATTCGCTGTTCTAGCGCCCGTTCTAAGAAATCAACCAATCATGTTTTGTGTACCGCAAAACGTGATTGGTTGATTTCTTAGAACGGGCGCTAGAACAGCGAATGCTCTTTTAGTTTAACCGCACCTGTACACGAACTACGAGTATTCATTTGGTGCCAGTTTTAACTCGTCACAATTCAAAAACTATTTCACATGAATGTATAAATTGTATTGCAAGAATGAGCTCTAAATATACGTCTTTTAATATTTATAATGTTTGAACAAAATTATATTCTCGACGCAGTTTTCATGGATTATTTATACTGCGTGTATTTCTGATATCACCTTCCTAAAATGGCTGGAGTAATTAATGCACGCCTGAATTTCCAAATACATATTTGTCAGTTTTATTGAAAATATCAGACTTTTTAAATAATAATTCAGCTTTCAATGTATTACTTACACTACATGATTACACCTTTGTTTGTTCCTCAATCAATTAAAATTAAGCATCCAATTCTTCGATCATTGGTACTCGTAAAGGTGCATGCAGACCAAAAGAGCATTCGCTGTTCTATCCCCCGCTCTACGAAATCAACCAATAACTTTTTGTGTAACGATCGAATTTTGTAGAGTAGGGGGTTAGAATAACGAATGTTCGTTTGGTCTGAATGCACCTTAAGATTTAAAAAAAATATTAAGCTTGGAGGTTGCCTATTATAACCTGTTTTTAAAGTATACAATTAGAAGAAAATTATAGTTTTTCCTAAGTAAAATTCATCATTAAGTTTTTGTTGAATTGTGAATGAAAGAGTGACCCAGAGTTTAAGAAACTTATTTATTTAGCTAATAAATAACGTTGCATTCCAAAATATTACCTGTTTGAAATTTAAATTCTACTTCATTATTTGAATTTTAATTGTTAGTATCTTAAGGTGCATTAAGACCAAACGCGCATTCGCTCGCTCATTCTATCCCCCACTCTACGAAATCAACAAATTTCGACGAATCACGTTTTGTGTAACGAACTAACTTCGTAGATGGGGGGATAGAATGAGCGAATCCTCTTTTGGTCTAAATGCACCTACAGAAGCGTTATTCGCGTCATGAGAAGTATCGAAATGACGACTGTATTTTTGTTGACAACATATCGATTATATCCATGTCTGGTTTGTGTTATGTCTATTAAGTGAATTGTAGGTACACAGAGAATTGATCTTAGTAATGATGACAATGAAAAAAACATGTGCAATAATAATGAATTGGCATTAAAACTGATAGAAGTAATGAAGTAGGTACCTACGCATGGAAAGATAATGTTAGTAGACGCTTCCAATAATATGTACTCGTATGATAGATGCACTATTAATAAGTTCGTTTTTTAGGGTTCCGTAGGCAAAATGGCAAAAATGGGAACCTTATAGATTAGTCATGTCCGTCTGTCACAGTCACAGCCGATTTTCTCAGAAACGTATTGTGTAATGCCGCTACATATTATGATACTATATTATAAAAAAAGTCATTGGGGTGGGAGCTCTCCATACATGCAATTGAAGGGTACTTTTTTTCCATTTAAGTACATAAACGTGTGGACTATCAATAGAAAGGTCTTTGAAAATGATATAAAGGTTTCTAAATCATACTTTTATCTAAGCGAACCGTTTTCGAGATCTCAGCTCTCAAAGTCGTAAAAAGTTTGTGGGAAAGGGCCCCCCTCCCCAGTTGTGTACTTATAGTATGGCACTTCGACGTCCACAAGGCCGTATTGAAAAGAGCAAGCTGCCGGTGTATAATACTGGCTACGAGGTTATGTCTGTGCAAGTACTCGGTGTTAGCAATCTGAGAACAACCGGAAATTTATTTATTTTATTATTTACTATTTTCTACTCAGAAAATAATATACAGGGTGGTCCAAACCTTGACGTCAAAAAAATATTTTTAGGTTCCCTACGTCATGGGCGATCAGAATATACCCCATGTATGTTAGCCGATTTTTTGTAGTTTTCGAGTTATGAATTTTTGAATATTTTTTTTTGAGAAATTCTGGAATGTAGAAAATTATGAATTAAAAAAAAAGTATTGGGTTTTTTAATATTTTTTTTTTGTAAAAGTATTAATACAAATAAAGCATTTACTGACAAAAAAATTAGCGTCCTCACTTTGATACAAGTAGGATAAAAAATACCAAATTCAAAATTTTACGTTAAAAACGCATCAAAATAGCATTAAAGTACGTAAATAAAAAAATAAAACATATCCCAAGGAATTTTCGTATTGTAAGAACCGCCCTAGACCTTGAGGCTTCGTAAAAGCAAATAAAAAGTGATACTTAATAATGAGGATTTTTCGGAGTAGTCGATCAAATAAACTTAAAAAAGCTTAAAATTTTAAAGTAGTAAAAAATTACTTGAATAACTACACAAATTGAGTTTTCGTGGTATTTTCTGTTTTTTGTTTATTGATAAGAACAACAAAACAGACGAAACTTTACTTTATTTTTAAATTAAAAATTTTGAAGCTTTTTTTTAAGTTTATTTGACCGACTACTCCGAAAAATCCTCATCATTAAGCATCACTTTTTTTTGCTTTTACGAAGGTTTAAGGTCTAAGGCAGTCTTCAGATTACCCAAAATCCTTGGGATATGTTTTATTTTTTTATTTACGTACATTAATGCTATTTCGATGCGTTTTTAACGTAAAATTTTGAATTTGGTATTTTTTTATCCTACTTGTATCAAAGTGAGGACGCTAATTTTTTTGTCAGTAAATGCTTTATACAAAAAATACAAAAAATTTTATTTCGTTACGAAACACGTATTAATAGTCTAAGGGGATGGAGCCGCCCGGTGAGCGATAATACCGCTCGTGTTGGGAGACACCGCTCTTCCTTAGGTACAATAAACGTTAATACACTATTAACATGAGTACAGAGAAAAAAGAAGAAAAACAATTAAAGTAGACAATAAAGATTAAACAAAACAACAACACATAATTAGGTATATAATGTAACTCAATCAATTTTTTTTATTTATCAGAGCGCTTGCGTGCGTGCTTGTATATGTGTTTGTGTGTGTGTGTGTGTGTGTGTGTGTGTGTGCGTGTGTGTGTGTGTGTGTGTGTGTGTGCGTGTGTGCGTGTGTGTGTGTGTATGTGAGTGTGTGTGTGGGTGTGTGTGTGTGTGTGTGCGTGTGTGTGTGTGTGTGTATTAATAATAGGCATAGCTCGTATATTCACCGAAGAAGATTCTCTACCTCTTCATATGTTTTGGTTTTTAGCCACTCTATTACAACCTTTTTGCATTCATGGCGTGGTTTAGAATGGACATCTAATATTTTATTTAATTTATTGTACAGGTGTGCTGATTTTATGTCGTATTGTGAGTTAGCAAAGGAGGAACGGGTTTTTGTTATTTTAGCTACATATGATATCAGTCTTTTCTTTTTATAATGAGGGTTGTATGGTAATGTCTAATGTTTTTTTAATATACATTGGAGAATGTATAGCTTTCTAACAGATAATAAGCCACTGACTTCATACAAAAGATCATCTTTATTTGTAGTAATACTTTTACTAAAAGAAACTAGTTAAAAAACCCAATACAATTTTTTATTAATAAATTTCTTCATTCCAGAATTTCTCAAAAAAAAACATTTCAAAAATTCATAACTCGAAAACTACAAAAAATCGGCTGACATACATGGGGTATATTTTGATAGCCCATGACGTGAGTAACCTAAAAAAAAAATTTTTGACGTCAAGGTTTGGACCACCCTGTATAGTTCCGATTACTTATATATAATAAATAATAATGTACCTGATCATAATGTGATGTCAGACCTTATTTACAAGAAGAATGAAGTAGGTACCTAATGAACCTACCTGGATATGAAGAAAATATTGTTTACTGTCCCTGTCATGTACGTCGGTACAGATCAATTAGATATATCACCATAAAACAGCGGATCTACCGCGAACTTCGAAATTCGCGAATTTCGAGGATATGTCTCTTTCACTCTAATGACGCCTTCGTTGGAGTGACAGAGAAAAATCCTCGAAATTTACGAATTTCGATTTTCGCGATAGTAGGCCAGACATTATTCTAATAGGTACTCGGACAATCATGATTGATGAAACGAAACATCGATACAGAGCACTATCCAAAGGTACATAACTAGAGTCACGTGCAAAAATATGTATCCAAAGAATCCTTCATAAACATGTTCATATCTTCGTTCGATCGACGTTCATATTATACAGAATAAACTTTTATTCCGAACTTGGACTTGCACTGGGACATATTTTTGAGAATGTTTATATGCACCTTATTTTGCCTTTGACTGTATCTAAGTCTATGAAAATGTTATCTCGAGAAACAAAACCCTCCATCAATTCTCTTAAAATAAAAATATTGTTCGCTATTTTGTATAAATCTAATACTGGTGATAAATTGAGCCAGGCATGGGATTCAGTAATGTTATAATTATTACTAAAAAGGTCTTTGGGATTCTTCCGTAGTCAAAAGTCTTATAGTTTCGCCGTGTCTGTCTGTCCGTCTGTCCGTTCGTTACTCCGCGGGTAATCTCAGTGACCGTAAGCTGAAATTTGGTACCAATATGTAAATCATGTGAATCAAATGGTGAAAAAAAGGAAAAAGTATTTTATTAGATTATATTCTTACAAATTCCAGATTTTTTGACAGTTACGTGTCTTTTCCAAGGTGGGCACCCACTAATTTAATTTAATTAATAATAATAATAATTTAATTTTTTAAGTTTGACCTGTTTGAAAGTGCATATTTTTCCTTTTAAAAAGCGGTATTCGACGGTCGCGGTCTGTTGGGTCCAATTAATCGCATACGGTGATCGGGGCCGAGGGATCGCACCTTATAATACTGCTTTTTAAATATTATTTTGAGTAGTTATTGTACATATTTTAAATTATATAATTTAAATACCTAATTATAACTGCAAAATATTAGCCAATAATTTGTTTTTAACACTAATATTACTTACAGATAATTATTGGCTAAAAGCCAAGATGCCAGGTCACAACCCTGTGTCAACTGAAAATTAAAAAGAGGCACTTGCCGACCTAGGCCGGCAACGAGGTACTTCCCGGCCGCTTTTTAGGCACGTAACTACAACATTTTATTGCATGTTTGAGAAAAAGTATTTTATTAGATTATATTCTTACAAACTTTGGATTTCTTGGCAGTTACGTCTTTTCAAGGTGGTCACCCACGAATCATAATAGTAGAGCGTGCGAGATACTTTCTTCTAACAAACTATGCAACTGTCACTGATGTGACAAAAACAAAAACATGAAGGGAGGCTTTGTGTGAGGATTTTAATTATATATTTTTTTATAAGATTAGAAGATAAGTAATATTGAAGTAAATTAAAAAAATAGGCTAAAAATGACCATTCTCTAACCCCCATCCTATTCTCCGAAACTGATGGATAGATTGGATGAGTTGGGTACCTATCCATTAATCATATTTTGAATTTGTATTTTGAATGCCAGTAAAATATTTTTGTATGTTGAACTTTTGAAGAAACTGACAATCACAATATAAAATCCTAAAAATGTACCATGTGTAGTTTTAAGAGAATTTGTATATTGTGAGATTAATAAATAAACTAAACTAAACATAGCTACGCATCGTAGAGCATGCGCCATAGAACATGCTACGTTGCGAGAATATACTCGTAATTGAAAAGAAATGTAATGTATAAGAAACGAAATGTATAAGAAATATTATAAAAATACGTACAAATAAATACACAAATGTCTGCCTCCGTAGCCTATGCGGTTGTGAACCTGCCTACGAAGCTGGAGGTTCCGAGTTCGAATCCCGGCGAGGGTATTATTTGTGTATTTATTTATGATAAATATTTGTTGTTTGATCATGGCTGTCTATGTATTTATGTATCCATCTATTATATAAATATCGTGGCCTACCCATATCACAAGCCTTAATTGAGCTTACCGCGGGACTAGGTCGATTTCGTCGGGTTAAAGGCAGAACCAGCTATTTCCTTGAAGTTGGTTTGGACAATTCGTATTTAATAGTATTTGCTAAAATATGTTTTACCGAAATAGTTGGTTTTGCCCTTAAGCCGGCGATTTGTGCAAGACGTCCCAAGATATTTATTTATTTATTACAATTCGGCTTAGGCTTTACTTTCACACTTGTTCACAATTTCTTATTTACCGCCCAAAAGACACAATATAATTATGTTCATATTTAAGTGTTCCACCACTTAACTAATGAATCCTAAGCCAGATTTAGATTTACATCCTGTATTCACTAGAATATTAAGGTACATTAACAGATTTTTTTTTGCAGTGCGAATGAATCAATTTGACAAGATACCGGACCATGATCAATAGATAAGCTTATTCAAATACATTTTAACAAATTTCACAATGTTGTGTAATTTCAAATCCGGCATTATTACACAAAAGATAGTCAAGGAATTATAAAAGGCCAAAAGACTTGACAACTAGATAAACGATTATTTTGATTAGAAACTGACTATTGTAAAATGGTTTGTAGTATATATATAACAAATAAAATCACAAAATATTCTTACACAAATCGCCGTAGTCTCACAGGAAGCTCACTCACGTAAGTGCAACGTGCCAACCAGAGATAAGTTACGGGGATGCATTTTGATGTCACCAATTACATTCTCGCAACGTAGCATGTTCTATGGCGCATGCTCTACGATGCGTAGCTATGATTAATGGATAGGTACCCAACGCATCCAATCTATCCATCAGTTTCGGAGAATAGGATGGGGGTTAGAGAATGGTCATTTTTAGCCTATTTTTTTAATTTACTTCAATATTACTTATCTTCTAATCTTATAAAAAAATATATAATTAAAATCCTCACACAAAGCCTCCCTTCATGTTTTTGTTTTTGTCACATCAGTGACAGTTGCATAGTTTGTTAGAAGAAAGTATCTCGCACGCTCTACTATTATGATTTGACCTTGGAAAGACGTAACTGCCAAGAAATCCAAAGTTTGTAAGAATATAATCTAATAAAATACTTTTTCTCAAACATGCAATAAAATGTTGTAGTTACGTGCCTAAAAAGCGGCCGGGAAGTACCTCGTTGCCGGCCTAGGTCGGCAAGTGCCTCTTTTTAATTTTCAGTTGACATAGGGTTGTGACCTGGCATCTTGGCTTTTAGCCGATAATTATCTGTAAGTAATATTAGTGTTAAAAACAAATTGTTGGCTAATATTTTGCAGTTATAATTAGGTATTTAAATTATATAATTTAAAATATGTACAATAACTACTCAAAATAATATTTAAAAAGCAGTATTATAAGGTGCGATCCCTCGGCCCCGATCACCGCATGCGATTAATTGGACCCAACAGACCGCGACCGTCGAATACCGCTTTTTAAAAGGAAAAATAATAAAAATATGCACTTTCAAACAGGTCAAACTTTAAAAAAAAATGAGGTGTCGGTGTCACAGATTAAATATAGGGAAGATTCCGTGTATTAAGACATACCTGAACAAACTATTGTCATCCTTTACCATCTCAAGATGTATTCCATAAGGAAAAAGAGACAAATAAGGTAGCTCTACTTGGTCGTGAATTCTATCAATGACTCCATTTTCTTGAAAAATGCTACCAACCTGACTAGATAAAATGTCATTACTATTAGTGTTGTCCAGTCTTCATCGTATGCTTTTATCGGCAATAATAATATTTTTACCAAATTAGGTAGCGAATACAGTAGGAATAAACCTTATTGCCTATTCAGAATCACGATCTTCTGCGATCCTTAATATGTCATGATTTCTAAATCTACATATTAGGATATAACACAAAATTAATGAAATATTTTCTTTAATTAAAATGTCAAATGTCTCAAGAAGTGTTCTGTCTAAAACGTATGCCACTAGTTGGCGCCACTTAGCGGTAAGGTCCCGCTAAGAAACACAATTATCTAGCCTCAAAGAAAAACTAACTAGAAGGTCGTTTTATTTTTTTACATAATTCTATTAACTCGTACAAATCATCTAAACACGAAACTATAGGCGCTCTGAGAATTTAGACAAGTTTCTGGACCGGACGCCTCAGTGCTGCCGCCTTGGTGAACGGCATTTCAGAAAATCCTCATTATAACAAATGTTTTATGGAACTTATCATCCCTTAAAGCATACCTAACAATTTTCGTATGATGGCTTCTATATAATTAATCACTCTACACAAGTACCACATGAGTACCATCATTATTAAACTAAACTTAATTTACTTTCTGGTTGACATGACAATGGATGATTACCAATATGGTGGGTAGTACGTCAGAATGTGATCTAATCACTTATGCGCGTACCCTAGCCTGAAACAACAGCTTAAAAATGTGCGGAGCATATTTTTGAATGCTTTTTAGGGCTAGTCGTTTGCCTTTTTGATTTTTTGACCCATAATAGCCTTTGTTCAGTGTCCTGTGGAAACCTGTTGGAAATTAAAAACATCGATTCATTTTCTGAGTTGGCTATCAATACATTTATCGATATCACGATCGGTCTCTTAAGTACAACACTATGCGATACAAATATTTGAATCCCACTATTTATAATTACATTACGAATGAAAATACGAATAGTTTAATCACAAAACTGCACACATGTATCCGGCAACAAATATTGAATAAGATTTTCAGTTACTTTTACCTTAATAAGGTTCGAAATCTTAAAATTCAAGTCATAACTAAATTACCGGTGAAACGTAATGTCTTTATTTTGTTCATTCAGGTAACCCTGGCGGTTTTTACACCCAGGAACCACACAAGTCATCACTTTTATCAAATTCCGTGCACTTATCGAACAGAAATATACATGAAAAGCTTTATTTTAATATTTTTAATCACTTTTACTATTTGCGGTTTAGGTGCACTAGTATACCCAAGCAAAGATCATTGACAGGCATTGCCGGCGTCACCCACAGATAATAATAGACTCGGTCTATAAATTTATATGTCTATGGTCGGTGTCGTATTTGACTTTTGTTGTATTTCAGAGACTTGGTTATGTAGTTGACTTATATTATAATAGTTATAATTTCTTAGAAAGAAGATACATTTTTTGTTGCATTTCATTGCATGTTTGAGAAAAGCATTATACATACCTCGGCCATGAAGTGACGGGTTGCCGTCCGAATATTATCCGGCCTGGCTTCGCTTGTCCGTCTACGTACATCCGGCCGGCAACCAGTCACTTCCCGGTCTCGGTAGTAATGTATGTACTATTTTCCTTTTTTATTTCACCATTTTGTCGGCACGATTGATTTACATATTGGTACCAAATTTCAGCTAGCGGTCACTGAGATCATATTTTATCGAAGTGTGTACTACATCAACCACATAAGTATTTTTGTATTAGCATGAATTTAATTTGGGTTTACAAACTTACTTCAGTAGTTTTCATACCTTTAATATGTAGCTGAAATTTCATAATTTATGAATTTTTCATGTAAGTACCGTAAACTGGGGTTACATTGATCAATTTTAAAGTTTAAACTTCAATATCTTCTAAAATTAGGCGTAAAAAAATCCAAAAATAAAATAGTAACATCAACTTTTTGTTATCTTTCTCGGTAAAAAAAATTGAAACGATACTTTAAAAATGTACGAAGATATAAAAATAAAACGTTGTGATCAAAGTTAAACTGACATTGGGGTTACTTTGATACCTTATGTTTTTTTTAAGGTAATTGAATGTAAACCCTTACAGGAGTAATTTCTTCTAAGAAAATAAATAAATCCGTTCGCAGTATCAAAAGCTACAACAACTTACGTCGTTTTGGGGTTATTTTGATCAAATATTTGTGATCAAAGTAACCCCGATATATTATAAAAAAAAACTTCAGTATTCAACTTTATTAAAAACAAAAATCAAACATTGAAGAGAGAACCATCTTCTTATAAAATAAACAGTCAAATGGATAGACATACCATAACCAACTATACGTAAGATTCTGATCAATGTGACCCCATGTAGGTGATCAAAGGCACCCCATTGAATAAAAACAATTGTTATAAGTACTTAGTTTGAATTGAAGACCCCAAAAACGTTATATTTGTATACCTGAACACACTTGTGACAAGTTAATTGTGATTAAGAACCGTTTACGTCACTACCCTTATTGTTAGTTTAAAAGTTATTTTATACACGAAAAATAGCAAAAAGTATACGTTAATATAAACACGTGATACGCTATTCTAACGACCGTACTCATTTAAAGTGTCTAAACAATTAATAAGGATAACTATCGTTCTTGCCAGACTTAAAATATATATACAGATGCGTTTGGTAACGGAAGATATTCGCGATTAAAAAATAAAAGAAGTTTTTATCAATGTAACCCCAAAGTTCAAAGTAACCCCAGTTTACGGTACATTATTTAGTGTGTTGTAAACAATTTATGATCTAAATTTTGAGCCATTTAGAAATTCCTTAGATTATACTTGTAGATGATCGTGCGTCAGTGAGTCGGTAGGTGACAAAACTAAGGAGCTTTGACGTGTGGTAGTTATTACTACAAGTTCAATTTTAAATCAAATATAAATATGATGTAATTCATGTTGTAACCTACACGTCGTCGAAATTTCAGGCTTCTAGCTTTAACTAGCGTGAAATTACAGAAGGTTAGAAAATGGCCTGAAATGGCTACGAGACAAGGATGGTAATACGGTGGATGACAATAATGATTGAGATTATCATTATTTGATTGTATAATAATATTACGATGCTGCTGGTCGCAATGATAATAATATACCAACGGGGTAGATAAGTTACTCGTTAGTCCTTTTTTTTTTTTTTTTTTGATTACCCAGAGGAATGCATTGAATTGCATACCACTACGTAACATAAGGCCCCGGGGGTGAGAGCCGAATGTTACGCATTGGTTATGTGGGGCTCTCTAGTCCACTAAAGACTAGCCTACCCACTAAACCTCTGGGATGCTGCCAACCCTGTGCCGTAGTGGTGAAGCCATGGGATCGCGAACATGTCACCACGACTCCACCGGCACTTTCGCCCTAGGGCGAACCCTCACCGAAAGACACACTGTAGCATAACCAGCATGCCTTACCCTCACCACTTCCCCAAGCCCCCAGGAAGCAGAGACCGCCACCGTCACACGGTGCTTCGGTCCCACCCTCTTGGCTGCGGGAGGACAAACGCCCCTACCCCGCAGCTCGCCATGGGAGGACAAACGCCCCTACCCCGCAGCTCGCCATGGGAGGACAAACGCCCCTACCCCACGACGTTTGGCTGGTATTCGCAGAGGGAAGATAGCAAGCGCGCAACTGAGCGGCTATCCTCCCCCTCCCAGGGTGCACCACGAGGAGGAACCAGCCCTGCACCCCGTTACTCGTTAGTCCTGATACAACATAAATCGAGACAGTCACGGTATTGAATTGCAACAGCGACAGAACTATTAAGCCGGTGGCTTAAATTACGTGAGTTATTTACTAGTTTCGCTTAATATCTTAATAGAACAATTTTCTCGGATTGGTGTCATTTATGAACGGGTACATCGTTTAAGAAATTAATCTATAATTTATCGTAATGGGATCGATAGGGAATATTTGTTCAAATTGTTTTCTAACACGGGCCGATCGAAATTTTAATGAATTGTCGAAATACTTAGATTGATATGTTCATATGTTCAATAGTAAAGTGAATTGCGTGCGACGTAGGTATATATTACCTGAGCGGTATTTTGATTGAGTGTTTACCGTTTGTGCCTTTCAAGTTTTTGGTATTTATGTGATTAAATTTTTGTTGGTTTTCCTGATTGCAAATGCAATTGTCAAGTACCGAATTGTATTTCAAATAATTGATCTTTCTGTTAAGGAATTTTAATTTTTTAACTTGAGTGTGTACCTAATTCCAAAGTGCGAATCTGTGAGTTCGTAAGTGAAGTAAATTTTACGTTCCTGTTTTATTTTTTTGCTGTCGTGGAACTATCTGTGAGTCCAATTGGCTTCATGTAACTAGTTTCATTTTATAAAATAAAATAAAATTTTATGTAGTATGCCTCACAGGCATTGAACTGTAACTGAATTTTCATTGCGGAAGGTCGGTGATGGGCAGCAGCATCATCATAGTGGTTACGCTACTACGTTCGCCAACCCGCTTGCTCAGCGGCCGATTATGGGCATTTTCCTCCGAATGCGTCCACTTACATAGTTAATAGGAGAGCCCTACGTCCAGCAGTGGACTGAGAAGCTGATGAAGTGATTCGATGTCTGTCTCAAAGTTTTATAATAACTTTACAGTTTAGTAATTATATGATAACCAAATATCTCAATTTAAACTTTCGCGCGTATGTTTAATCACTACGCGCGACATGTTTTGGGGAGCCTAGGTCTCCATTATCAAGCACTGAGCCCGTGTTCACGCCAAGCGACTCGCGAGCGCGGCGCGTACGCATGTCGCGCGTAGTGACTAAATATACGTGAGCTTAACCGTTTAATTATACAGGATGAAACATGAGTCGTGAACAGTAATACGTTTTTGTAACTCTATAAACGGACTAACAATTAAATGCCCCACAAGTTACTTAAAAATTGACAAGTTATTTATTTATTTTTTGTATTTTTTGGGTTTATGTTTTTGTATTTTTTGATTTTCGGATATCCAAAAGGATTTTAAGGCAAATTACTGGAATAATTTAAATTACCTCTTCAATTTGTCAGCCTCCAGCCTAGTTGGTAGTGACCCTGCCTACGAAGCTGACGGTTCCGGGTTCGAAACCCAGCGAGGGCATTATTTGTTTATTACAAATATTTATTCCTTGGTCATGGCTGTCTATGTATTTAAGTATATATATGTATCTATCTGTGCCGTGTGGTGACGGCAGTAAGAATACATTTGTCACCACCCCAACTCCTCCTGCGGGTGTCGTAAGAGTCGGCTAAGGGATTGAAGTGTCACTGATCATTATTTGATAATAATTGATGCTGGGCAGCAGCGCCATCATTGTGGACAACTGGACACATTACTGCGATCGTCAATCCGCTTGCCCAGCGTGGCGATTATGGGCAATTACCTCCTAATGCGTCCATGCGCATAGTTAACAGGTGAGGCCCACGTCCAGCAGTGGACTATGATAGGCTGATGATGTATGTATGTATCTATTATATATATCGTCGTCTAGTACCCACATCACAAGCCTTAATTGAGCTTACCGTGAGACTAGGTTGATTTACTTGATTTGTGTAAGATGTCCCAAGATATTTATGAATTTATTTAAATTGAAGTAGCGGCAATTAAGGCATTTCGTTTAAAATTAAATATATGATATTTATTACATTTCAACGTTTTAAATAGCTTAAATAGCCGTTATCATTTATGAAAAACAACTTAAAAATTAGAAACAACAAAAAGACACTTGGTTGTTATTAACGAATCTTACTTACTATTTAAGATGTGAAGCTGTTGGTTCTCCTTAAATAAAATAAAATAGAATACTGCATTATCTCCGAAGGCAATGTTGGTGTACATCTGGCTGGCGGCGCTGGCGGCGGCGGCGTACCTGTACCTCCGACACACATACTCCAGGTTCAGCAGGCATGGCGTCAACAACCTGACACCGGTACCTTTGTTGGGCAACATGGCGCCCGTTTTGTTCAAAACTAAACTTTTCGTCGACGTCATCGATGAGCTGTATCACAAATTTCCAGAAGAACGGTTGGTATTGTGAATTTTGATTTCATTTTACAAATGTTTGGTTATGTTCATGTTACGCATTTTCCAAAAGTGGTTACATAAAAATAAATGTATAAAAACATTTTTACTTCGGGTTTCTCCCTTGGTAGTAAAGAGAGGGGATGATTTTTTTATTTTTCTGTAATCCTATAATGTGGGGTACCTATCATTCGATAGGTCTTTCAAAAAGTATGAGGGTCGCAAAAGAAAGTTTTTATAAAAACTTTCGGAGATACCGCTCCAGAATAAAAAAAACGGGAATAGTACGAGTCGGACTCGTACCTACATAAGTTCCGAAAGACTCATTGGTTCGAACTGGGGTTTGAACCCAGAATCTTCCAGATTGAAAGACCAACATCTGCTACCCACTACGACCAGTAGGTCACAATGCCGTTTACGCAACTATACAATGCTGAAAGTAAAAACATTAAAAAGACTATTTCGAATACAAAAAGTCGAAAAACTTTTTTTTCCCGTTTTATACATACGGAAAAATTACATATTTATAAAGGTGAGATTTAATTCTTTATTTTAAAGCTAGTTTGGTCTCTGTACGCTAAAAATCATAAACCGGGTCAAAAACGCCCAATGACCTTTCAATTCTGTAGCATTTATAGTTTCCGAGTAAATCGGCTGTGACAGACGGACAGATGGACATGACGAATCCTAAGAAAATGTGTCCTGAAACTTTTGATTCATGGGTTCAGAAAATATGAAAAAAAAAACATGAAAAGTGGGCTTACAGAATATTTCAAAATAAAACTCTTCGAACATAATCAGCCCAACCGTTTTAGAATAACTAGGGAACCCTACACTGAGAATGACCCGACATGTTCTTCGCCGGTCTTTTTTACCGTTTGGATATAACTAAAGTCTTCAGTTTCTAAATAGATCGGCAAAGCGAATGCAACATCTATGCAGTTGGCAACTCTTCCGTCACTCTTTACATTGCTCTAGATAGACAGTCATGAATTTGAAGTGGTTCATAAAATGTTTTTCATTGCAGGTTTGTGGGAAACTTTGAACTATTAAAACCGGTGATATTTGTTCGTGACATTGAACTTCTCAAGAAAGTGACCGTCAAAGATTTCGAGCATTTCCTCGATCATCGCCCGTTCGTCAGTGACGAGATCGACCCGCTTTTTGGCAGAAATTTATTCTCACTTAAAGGTATTCTTTATAATGTAATAATATTTCTGAATAGCGGAGAAGAAAAGTATTGGAAACCTACTTAGAGTAAAGGTGTGTATGTGTATGTCAGCCTCCGTAGCCTAGTTGGTAGTGACCCTGCCTACGAAGCTGGAGGTTCCGGGTTATCGGGTATTTATCACAAATAGTTGCTCCTTGGTCGTGGCTGTCTATGTATTTAAGTATCTATTATGTATCTATCTATTGTTTATATCATCGCTTGGTACCCACATCACAAGCCTTAATTGAGCTTACCGTGGGACTAAGAAGATTTGTGTAAGATATCCCAAGATATTTTTTATTTATATTTATTTATTTATGTGTGTGAATCTGTATCCGTTTGTCTTAAGCTACATAAATTTACACTGTTAGGAAAATCTTTAAGGGGTCCTGCCTTGGGATAACTTTATATGAAACCACTGCATATATTTTTAACAAGCGTTTATTATCCTCTCAACTGTTTATTTTACTAAAAAAAAATCTATCGGCTATAAACACGAAGAAAAGATACGCACTCCCGTGTAAATAAAAGAGACACGGCGATACTCGCCCAGCTATCAGCTATCACCGCCGGGCGAGTATCGCCGTGTCTCTTTTATTTACACGGGAGTGCGTATATTTTGTTTGTGTTTATAGCCCATAGTTCATAGCTTAGTAGCTCGCGGTGAGACCAGTGCCTTAGGGTCTAAAGTAGGATTATACACAGTGGCACCAGGTTAAATTTAACTTAAATATAATACAAAACAACAGGTTAAGTTAAGGGTACGGTTAAACCGGCTAGCCGGGTAAAGAGTGCGAGTAAGAAAGGGTCCTTCAGAAAGTAGGTATATACTCTGGCCTTATTTGTTCCCTTACTAAAGTATCAATGTACAGAGTTCATATCAGCAGATTTAAGTTGGGCGCATTTACAAGGGATATAAAGCCACGTCTGACCTTATGATCGCGTTTACCCATACCCGCATGCAGTGGGGGTGGCTGCGGTGAGGTGACAGACGGCTCAGTACCACGTGGCAACCTCCGCCCTACGAGGAACACGCCGGGTGAACCAGGCCACTCGGCCTCGTGGGTATCACGATGTCGTAGGGGTAAACTTACGACCCTGAAATAAAATCAACATAGGATATAGCATGGTTCCGACACAACTAACGAGTGGAGACGAAGTAAGTCCGGGCCTACATTACCCAGGGGCTACACAGTGAGGTTATCTTAGGTTCTTTAGTAAGAATTCAGACTACAAGGGTTTACCTAACTTCAGCAGACAAGAGCGGATGCAACCCACGGCCTGAGAGTACTTCTCCAGCTGAAATAAATTCACCGAACATTAACCAAGGCACTTCCTACAATGAGTAAAACGCATTCTTCCCCAAAATATTCACTTCTGAGGCTATTAACTGCCAATTATTATAATCTCAATAGAGTGCCCTGGACTAGACAGAGCAGCGTGCTGCCATGTGTCGCCCGACACTTAAGAGTGCCCTGCACTAGATAGAGTAACGCGCTGTCTTGCCTTGTGTCGGGCTACGCCCGACTCTATACAGTGCTCTGCGCTAGGTAGAGCAGCGCGCGTAGCGCGCTGCCTTGTGTCGGGCTGCGTCCGACTCTACACAGTGCTCTGCGCTAGGTAGAGCAGCGCGCGTAGCGCGCTGCCTTGTGTCGGGCTGCGCCCGACTCTACACAGTGCTCTGCGCTAGGAAGAGCAGCGCGCGCAGCGCGCTGCCTTGTGTCGGGCTGCGCCCGACTCTCTACAGTGTTTTGCGCTAGGTAGAGCAGCGCGCGTAGCGCGCTGCCTTGTGTCGGGCTGCGCCCGACTCTATACAGTGCTCTGCGCTAGGCAGAGCAGCGCGCGTAGCGCGCTGTCTTATGTCGGGCTCCGCCCGACTTCATGGATTGTCCTGACCCTATGTCCTCCTCCCCGACCAACCTCCCTATAAAAGACTCGGGGGTATATATACGTGACCACGAAAATGTTAATAGCGCGATGCAGAACATTCGAAATTTAAAAAAAGGTTCGTTGGAACTCTTTTGTCATCATATAGGAATGGTGTCTCGACTAAGCCATGCAGTTGGGCATTTTGTGATTAATTCCCGATTACAACATTACTTGATTTTACTTTGTAATGTTACTTATCGGTATCATATTACTTGTAATGTAATGTCGGGAAACGGTATATTGCCATGACATAAGAAGTCTGAAATTATCTATAGCAATATTATCATTACTTTGGAATCAATATGTCGATTCGAAATTACTGGAATTGTTGACCATACTTCTAGATTACTTTTTAATTTTTTTATAATGTTAGCACGTGCGAACCCGAATTTAGGGTCCTTGTAAAGATTCAAGATGGCGGCACATTTTTATTTTATTTTATACGCATTATTTGTCATTATACTCGATTTCGACTAATTCGCGTCCGTGGAACCCGAAGTTAGGATCCATTTTAAGATCCAAGATGGCGGCATCTTTTTTTTACAATTTTCGTCATTATACTCGATTTCGACTAATTCACATACGTGGAATCGGAATTTAGGGTCCATTTTAAGATCCAAGATGGCGGCACTTTTTTTTTATTTTATACGCTGTTTTCGTCATTATACTCGATTTCGACTAATTCGCATCCGTGGAACCCGAAGTTAGGATCCATTTTAAGATCCAAGATGGCGACATCTTTTTTTTTGCAATTTTCGTCATTATACTCGATTCCGACTAATTCACTTCACATACGTGGAATCGGAATTTAGGGTACATTTTAAGATCCAAGATGGCGGCACATTTTTTTAATTTTATACGCAGTTTTCGTCATTATACTTGATTTCGACTAATTCGCATCCTTGGAACCTGAAGTTAGGATCCATTTTAAATTCCAAGATGGCGGCATCTTTTTTTCGCAATTTTCGTCATTATACTCGATTTCGACTCATTCACATACGTGGAATCGAAATTTAGGGTCCATTTTTAGATCCAATATGGCGGCACATTTTTATTTTATTTTATACGCAATATTCGTCATTATACTCGATTTCGACTAATTCGCATCCGTGGAACCCGAAGTTAGGATCCATTTTAAGATCCAAGATGGCGGCATCTTTTTTTTTGCAATTTTCGTCATTATACTCGATTTCGACTAATTCACATACGTGGAATCGGAATTTAGGGTCCATTTTAAGATCCAAGATGGCGGCACTTTTTTTTTATTTTATACGCTGTTTTCGTCATTATACTCGATTTCGACTAATTCGCATCCGTGGAACCCGAAGTTAGGATCCATTTTAAGATCCAAGATGGCGACATCTTTTTTTTGCAATTTTCGTCATTATACTCGATTCCGACTAATTCACTTCACATACGTGGAATCGGAATTTAGGGTACATTTTAAGATCCAAGATGGCGGCACATTTTTTTAATTTTATACGCAGTTTTCGTCATTATACTTGATTTCGACTAATTCGCATCCTTGGAACCTGAAGTTATGATCCATTTTAAATTCCAAGATGGCGGCATCTTTTTTTCGCAATTTTCGTCATTATACTCGATTTCGACTCATTCACATACGTGGAATCGAAATTTAGGGTCCATTTTTAGATCCAATATGGCGGCACATTTTTATTTTATTTTATACGCAATATTCGTCATTATACTCGATTTCGACTAATTCGCATCCGTGGAATCCGAAGTTAGGATCCATTTTAAGATCCAAGATGGCGGCATCTTTTTTTTGCAATATTCGTCATTATACTCGATTTCGACTAATTCACATACGTGGAATCGGAATTTAGGGTCCATTTTAAGATCCAAGATGGCGGCACTTTTTTTTAATTTTATACGCTGTTTTCGTCATTATACTTGATTTCGACTTATTCGCATCCGTGGAACCCGAAGTTAGCATCCATTTTAAAATCCAAGATGGCGGCATCTTTTTTTCGCAATAATCTTCATTATACTCGATTTCGACTAATTCACATACGTGGAATCGAAATTTAGGGTCCATTTTTAGATCCAATATGGCGGCACATTTTTATTTTATTTTATACGCAATATTCGTCATTATACTCGATTTTGACTAATTCGCATCCGTGGAACCCGAAGTCAGGATCCATTTTAAGATCCAAGATGGCGACATCTTTTTTTGCAATTTTCGTCATTATACTCGATTTCGACTAATTCACATACGTGGAATCGGAATTTAGGGTTAATTTTAAGATCCAGAATGGCGGCATATTTTTTTTAATTTTATACGCAGTTTTCGTCATTATACTCGATTTCGACTAATTCGCATCCGTTGAATCCGAATTTAGGGTCCATTATACTCGATTTTGACTAATTCACATACGTGGAATCGAAATTTAGGGTCCATTTTTAAATCCAAGATGGCGGCACATTTTTATTTTATTTTGTACGCAATTTTCGTCATTATACTTGATTTTGACTAATTCACATACGTGGAACCCGAAGTTAGGATCCATTTTAAGATCCAAGATGGCGGCATCTTTTTTTTGCAATTATCGTCATTATACTCGATTTCGACTAATTCACATACGTGGAATCGGAATTTAGGGTCCATTTTAACATCCAAGATGGCGGCACATTTTTTTTAATTTTATACGCAGTTTTCGTCATTATACTCGATTTCGACTTATTCGCATCCTTTGAACCCGAAAGTAGGGTCCATTTTATGATTCAAGATTGAAGCACATTTTTTTTTATTTAATACACAATTTTCGTCATTTTACTCGATTCCGACCAATTCACTTACGTGGAATCAGAATTTCAGTTCCTCTTAAGATCCAAGGTGGCGGCACATTTTTATTTAATTTTGTACGCAATCTTCGTCATTATACTTGATTTCGACTTATTCGCATCCGTGGAACCCGAAGTTAGGATCCAAGATGGCGGCATCTTTTTTTTGCAATTTTCGTCATTATACTTGATTTCGATTAATTCGCATCCGTGGAACCCGAAGTTAGGATCCATTTTAAGATCCAAGATGGCGGCATCTTTTTTTTTGCAATATTCGTCATTATACTCGATTTCGACTAATTCGCATCCGTTTAATCCGAATTTAGGGTCCATTTTAACATCCAAGATTGCAGCACATTTTTTTTATTTTATACGCAATTTTCGTCATTATACTCGATTTCGACTATTTCGCATACGTGGAATCGGAATTTAGGGTTTATTTTAAGATCCAAGATGGCGGCACATTTTTTTAAATTTTATATGCAGTTTTCGTCATTATACTCGATTTCGACTAATTCGCATCCGTTGAATCCGAATTTAGGGTCCATTTTAAGATCCAAGATTGCAGCACTTTATTTTATTTTATACGCAATTTTCACTTTTCGTCATTATACTCGTTTGATAAATTCAAATCCAGTTATACAGTATTTTACATGTTTATTTAATATCCTTGTTAAATTAATACAGATATAATCTTCAGCGATCCGTCTCTTTTAATTTTCAATTCTTTATCTCCCATTTTTCTTCTTTTGTTTTTCAACCAGCACGTTATGACATTCATTCCTATTTTTTTTAATTATAAAGACTACTTTACACAATGGTAAATTAATATTCACAGACTGAAAATATATTAAGACTCGTGTACACAATGTTTTTCTACATTAAAACAGAAATTTGTTATTTTATATTGCGAAATCATCACATTCGGCCATCCGTACGAGTGCAACTCCTGGTGCATACGTGAACATAAGACTCGTACAGACCGCCTAATATTTTCTTAGACATATATTAGGTGTAGACACAAAATAACTTAAAGTAAAATTCTACGACAAAAATTCAGACATGAATCAGATTTAATCAAATATCTGGATTTTTTTTGTAGACTAACATACAACAACAACTTAATTTTAATAATAAATTATAACAAAATCTATCATCACATTCGGTTGATGATTTTACTTTTCAGTAATCATTTGCTCTAAAGGCAATACCTGTGATATAAGACTGCGATAGTACGCATTTTATACGAGATTACAATGTTTTAAAAGTACTTAGCTGTAGTGAATGAAATCTCTTGATCAGATTAGGGCTTCCAATCCGAATATTCTGCTGATTTCAGTATTCGAATATTTGGAAGCACTAGATCAGAAGATAGAATTCGAGACGGTTAACCCTTTACTTGGCAGTGTATATAAAATACATATTTATTTACCAACTTTTTGTAATTCTATTAAATACAGAATTTTTTTGCTCTACACAACGGCGAGGAGGCTAGAACGCACGATTTTTGTTTTAAATTCTGCCAATAAAAGGGTAATAAGAACAAAATTCAATATGCTGTTACCCTTTTAAATGCCTTCCATCTAGCATCAAAATGTGATAAACACGCCAATATGTCTACTAATGAACAATAACGAAAATAAGCCACCAGCAAGACGACTAATTTGACAGCATACTCGATGATTACAACATTTACAACACACGGCTACTTTTGTGGTTTTGGCGTTCAAAGGGTTAAAGAGTTTCAAGGTAATTATGGTTTTAGTACTCTCATAAGTTTTATAAAGACACTACACAATAATATATCTCAAGCTTAATACAAATAATGATGTCATGACCAACTATTTTACATTTTCGGTCACAAAACAGCATTGAATCTCCAGTGAACCACTGTACAATATTTTTGAATCCCGTGAATGAGGCAGAAATTTACAAAATTATCATGGTATCAAGCAACAGTAAAACTAATGGATATTATATTACATTATTCGAATATATAATAATTTACCTACATCAATTAAACATTGTTCGAATAATCGTTTTGAAACAATCCCTATAGGTTGGCTCTTAGATAATGTTTTACTCTGTTGTAAACTACTTAGCGAATGCAAGAATTAACTACAATTTACCACTTTTACATTATAATATTTATATTACTTTTAATTTTTAATTAGTACTTATTATTATGAGGCACGATAGTTATGCACTGTTACAAATATTATTATTTTGTTTGCCCTTTTTTTTGTCGAACATAATCATTATTCAAAATTTAATGCTATCACTATCTGTACCACTACTATGATTTAAATAAATAAATTCTTAAACTATACACTTCCTATTATCTGCACTCCTTTACCACACGTTATCAACCTCTCCTTTGTTGTTCTGTTCTATTATGGATTAATTTTCTCATCTATCGTGAAGCCGGCAGCCGCTTGCTTGTTTGCAGTCGGTGGAATGAATTGCTTTGGCTGTGGTTCTTTTTCAGGCCAAAGGATCTACAGCTCTGCTGACGCTGTACCCGATTCCTCTTTCTTCACTCATGCTGTAGTGTTCCTTCTCGCAGCTCCGCGGCCACGTTTCGCCTTGGTAGATGACGGTGTGGCCCGGCATGTATCTTTCGTTTTCGGCCTTGTCTCTCTCGCTTAACATTATTCTCGTCGTAGTCCATAATCCCGGAAAATAAACGATAATAATTAATAAGGTGCAATTTAAACATAGGTAATAGCCTAAATCGACATGTCCTCGTAACGTCGACAATATTATTCAGTCTCTCATGAAACATCATGGTTCACTCTATTATGAACACTACGTAACCACATTTTTTAAGGAACGTAGCTCTTTACAGTTTTGGAACATACATAGCTCCAATCAGACACACTTGGCCTGATATACATAGTTAAGGAGCATACATAGCTCCACTCAGACACACTTGGCCTGATATAGCTTAAGAGCATACATAGCTCCGTCCAGACACACTTGGTCTGAAAATCTTATGGAACATACATAGCTCCATTCAGACACACTTGGCCTGATATAGCTTAAGAGCATACATAGCTCTGTCCAGACACACTTGGCCTGAAAAATCTCATGGAACATAAATAGCACCATTTAAATATTACATGAGCCCCTATGAGCACACAACCCTTGGCTCGTATCATCGCGTTATTTATTTAACAATTGTACATACTTTATACTTAAATGTGCATTAAAATGTATTCATATTTGAATTACTAAAAACATAAGTGGCAATTATTACACTGTCAATTATTATAAAGATAATGATTTAACATGAGGGACGAAAATGAAACATACCATATTAGGTAAGTACTAAATTATATTTATTTTATGATAGACGTAAATGACGCCTGATCAAATTATTATAATTTTATTATTCGTGAGCTTTCCAATAGTCAAATGAATAATCATGCTTCATTCAGTTATATATTACTCATATATTATTATACCTACTTCAATAGCCATAGGTATATAACATCATTATTATAATAAACTCTTGTTAGTGTAAAACAACTTAAAGTATATGTTTATTTGAAGTCAATTTATATAATTTAAGTTGAAAAATAGTCCAACAAATAGTCGTTCAAGCTAGAGCACAGTTTCAAAGTATTTTATTTGATAGAGCATTCGTGGGTGGGTATTGAAATGTGAAGTAATGAAAATGAATCAATATAATTTTTAAACCACATGGTAACAGGCGAAATTTTGTACTTTTTGTGTATCATAGTTTACATGATTTATAAAGTCTAACTTAAAGAATATTCAAAGGAGTACCTGCATACAAATATAAATTATGACAGATTTTTCCCGCTACTATAGTTATAGAGTCAACTTAAAACCTTAGGCCAGTGACAGCGAGTGTTAAGTTAGAACATTGTTGACTTTTTTTAAAAGACTTTATTGTCAAAATAGAATAACTTGGATTCTACTTTATAATTAATTAGACATTTGAGCGCCAATCTGCGATTCAAATTTGCCATGCCACACGTGCTAAGCGGTGAAGAATAGATTAGTTAAGAAAGACATAATGTCGACATTATCCACAAATATGCTGATTGTTTTTATCGATATATTTTTTTTATATAATTAACACCAAAGGCTGGAGTGGCACAATTTCAGGCGTAATATGTAGGCTGTGACTGGAACCATCTCTGATTTAATTCTGAGTAGTTAAATAAAATTGTAGTAAAATTAATCGAATTCCAATTTTGTTTCTTCTAAAAGATCAATGCTAGTATTACTCACGAATTGCCTTAATAAACGACGTACATCTTTTTATAATTTTTCAAAACAAAATAATGTGAAACGTTAAATATGTCATTAAAACAGTTTTACTTCTTATTGTATAATTAGGTAGTGAAAACCATAAAAATATGTGGCGTTTTGATAGACTGCCCCTTCTAACTATTTGGTTCAGGAAAGATAAAGTTTATTTTTCAAAAATTAATTTCATAATGACGAATTATTAGACTATATCATATTATTCTAAGATTACCGGACGAAAAAATCCTGCTTACCTTCACAACACAAGTTTTTAATGCCAACTTTGCATCGGTAAGTCAATACGTATTTTAAAAATAAAGCGTTATAACCATTGATATAAATAAAAGGGGTAGATATGGTACCAGGCGCACGATCGTGTGCTAGCAAATATAGGTTCAGAGCCAGCAATGAGACAACACCGGCATTGTCATCGTCGTAATTTTGGTATTTCCCAAGAAATATGTCATGTTGTGCCTTTTTTCAATGCTTCAACAACTCCAAATATAGAAACAAAACTCATGGCATCACTTTTTATTCATGTAAGTATCGTTTTAATTATTAAAACAAAAATATTTAGCAATTCAAATACACAAAAATAAATTTGTAAATGAGTGAGCGAAATAGTTAATTGCGGTATTCATAGGAGAAACACGATTATCCGACACTGAAACATTACGTAGTTAAAAAATAGCAATATGTTTTTCCTAACCCTGACATCCTAGTACTTCTGACCCAAGTATTAACTATAAAACCTACTTAAATGTATATTTAAATAACTACACCAAAAGAACTGTCAACATACAGAGGAGACTGTGTGTACCTATTCCAGTAGCGAGAGTTTCGTATCAACCGAAAGACCTTGCCTTGCCTTACAGAAAATAGTACGTAGCTTAGGTAAACTAATCGACGAAATTCTGGAAAACTATATCGGCTATTTAGTAAAATGTTCCACTTTGTTGACTAAAAAGAAACATATTCCAATAAAGATTGTGGCCAAACAAATTCAAATAGCAAATACGCAACGGGTTGATATAAATCGAAGCACTAGACTCATTTCAAATTGACAAAATTGGGAATCTCCTATTCACACGTGTATTGCACACGCACCAATATTTAACTGTACGCATGGCCTTTTTTTATATTAGACCTTTAACGTGGCCATTGGGCCCGTATTAGCCCAATGGCCAATGTAAAGTTCCGTAGCACCATTTGTAACTTAAATTATTATGAATCATATTATTCTTACGGATACATACAAGTACAACACGAAAAACAAAACTTAAATGCTCTATCTAAATAACTCAAAACTGTGGATAAATCAAATAATTGTGAGCGACATAATGGTTGAGTATCACGTGAAAGGAATGAACCCAAGATACTTTCAACTCCATTTATTAATACAGTTTTATCATATCACTTCAGTAAAATACATTAAACTATGTCATACCTTAAACAGTTGGAAGCAATCAATATTCTAAATAGTATTTTTATTAATTTTATCCAATAATTTTACACAGGCTCTGCGCTATTCGCGAAAATCGTACGTCACTTGTTTTTTTCATTCTTTTTAAAAAAACAACTTGCCCGGAGGGATCGCTACGCGATGGCGGGAAAATGTAGTGTTACCAGGACACTGATCTGAATATTGCTATATACATTTATTATTACGCTTACACACGTTACTTATAATTCTAAAAATGTTAAGAAATATTTATAGCCAACTTAAAAAGCTTCACAGACGCAACTAGATTAAATTTGAATCTATTTAACTGTCATAGAATAAGTTATTGTATTCCGAATACAGTATTCGACTGAACATCATATGGCATATTATTATTCATCTCTCTCATTATGGTAGTCATATCAAGAAAATAACTACTTATTATTTAATTGACTTATGACCTGACGAAACACATATACAATTTAACAATGTCTAAGATTATTTTTGTTTACTGACCGTACTTACTATTTATAGTAGTTAAAAACTGTTATTTTCACGAATTATCATTTGTAGACATCTACCGCAAAATATTGTCATCCCGCGTACTCGCCCATGTCAATTGTATTGGTTTTATTTATATTACTCGTTCTGTACGTATAATTTATAGTAGTGTGTCAGTATCCGTACGTGCTAGATCACATTCTCGTTCAACTAAGAACGTCACCTGTCTTCCTCTTTTGATATGTCAAGAGTCATAACATAATATTTTTTTGTATGATCTAGTCTAGCTTTATCCCCCCAAAATAAATATTAAAGTCTTAATTTATAATATATTTCTACGATTTTTGAGAATTAGGTAATAAAATTTGCCAATGGTTAAATTTTGTTCGATTATGTTTTTATGTAACGATGAACGGATTATAATATAATAATATATAAAGCTGTATAACGAGATATTACTCTTATTTA
>JALPQI010031708.1:0-30151 GCA_025490895.1 Thaumatotibia leucotreta | reverse complement strand
TTTTCTTCTTTTGTTTTTCAACCAGCACGTTATGACATTCATTCCTATTTTTTTTAATTATAAAGACTACTTTACACAATGGTAAATTAATATTCACAGACTGAAAATATATTAAGACTCGTGTACACAATGTTTTTCTACATTAAAACAGAAATTTGTTATTTTATATTGCGAAATCATCACATTCGGCCATCCGTACGAGTGCAACTCCTGGTGCATACGTGAACATAAGACTCGTACAGACCGCCTAATATTTTCTTAGACATATATTAGGTGTAGACACAAAATAACTTAAAGTAAAATTCTACGACAAAAATTCAGACATGAATCAGATTTAATCAAATATCTGGATTTTTTTTGTAGACTAACATACAACAACAACTTAATTTTAATAATAAATTATAACAAAATCTATCATCACATTCGGTTGATGATTTTACTTTTCAGTAATCATTTGCTCTAAAGGCAATACCTGTGATATAAGACTGCGATAGTACGCATTTTATACGAGATTACAATGTTTTAAAAGTACTTAGCTGTAGTGAATGAAATCTCTTGATCAGATTAGGGCTTCCAATCCGAATATTCTGCTGATTTCAGTATTCGAATATTTGGAAGCACTAGATCAGAAGATAGAATTCGAGACGGTTAACCCTTTACTTGGCAGTGTATATAAAATACATATTTATTTACCAACTTTTTGTAATTCTATTAAATACAGAATTTTTTTGCTCTACACAACGGCGAGGAGGCTAGAACGCACGATTTTTGTTTTAAATTCTGCCAATAAAAGGGTAATAAGAACAAAATTCAATATGCTGTTACCCTTTTAAATGCCTTCCATCTAGCATCAAAATGTGATAAACACGCCAATATGTCTACTAATGAACAATAACGAAAATAAGCCACCAGCAAGACGACTAATTTGACAGCATACTCGATGATTACAACATTTACAACACACGGCTACTTTTGTGGTTTTGGCGTTCAAAGGGTTAAAGAGTTTCAAGGTAATTATGGTTTTAGTACTCTCATAAGTTTTATAAAGACACTACACAATAATATATCTCAAGCTTAATACAAATAATGATGTCATGACCAACTATTTTACATTTTCGGTCACAAAACAGCATTGAATCTCCAGTGAACCACTGTACAATATTTTTGAATCCCGTGAATGAGGCAGAAATTTACAAAATTATCATGGTATCAAGCAACAGTAAAACTAATGGATATTATATTACATTATTCGAATATATAATAATTTACCTACATCAATTAAACATTGTTCGAATAATCGTTTTGAAACAATCCCTATAGGTTGGCTCTTAGATAATGTTTTACTCTGTTGTAAACTACTTAGCGAATGCAAGAATTAACTACAATTTACCACTTTTACATTATAATATTTATATTACTTTTAATTTTTAATTAGTACTTATTATTATGAGGCACGATAGTTATGCACTGTTACAAATATTATTATTTTGTTTGCCCTTTTTTTTGTCGAACATAATCATTATTCAAAATTTAATGCTATCACTATCTGTACCACTACTATGATTTAAATAAATAAATTCTTAAACTATACACTTCCTATTATCTGCACTCCTTTACCACACGTTATCAACCTCTCCTTTGTTGTTCTGTTCTATTATGGATTAATTTTCTCATCTATCGTGAAGCCGGCAGCCGCTTGCTTGTTTGCAGTCGGTGGAATGAATTGCTTTGGCTGTGGTTCTTTTTCAGGCCAAAGGATCTACAGCTCTGCTGACGCTGTACCCGATTCCTCTTTCTTCACTCATGCTGTAGTGTTCCTTCTCGCAGCTCCGCGGCCACGTTTCGCCTTGGTAGATGACGGTGTGGCCCGGCATGTATCTTTCGTTTTCGGCCTTGTCTCTCTCGCTTAACATTATTCTCGTCGTAGTCCATAATCCCGGAAAATAAACGATAATAATTAATAAGGTGCAATTTAAACATAGGTAATAGCCTAAATCGACATGTCCTCGTAACGTCGACAATATTATTCAGTCTCTCATGAAACATCATGGTTCACTCTATTATGAACACTACGTAACCACATTTTTTAAGGAACGTAGCTCTTTACAGTTTTGGAACATACATAGCTCCAATCAGACACACTTGGCCTGATATACATAGTTAAGGAGCATACATAGCTCCACTCAGACACACTTGGCCTGATATAGCTTAAGAGCATACATAGCTCCGTCCAGACACACTTGGTCTGAAAATCTTATGGAACATACATAGCTCCATTCAGACACACTTGGCCTGATATAGCTTAAGAGCATACATAGCTCTGTCCAGACACACTTGGCCTGAAAAATCTCATGGAACATAAATAGCACCATTTAAATATTACATGAGCCCCTATGAGCACACAACCCTTGGCTCGTATCATCGCGTTATTTATTTAACAATTGTACATACTTTATACTTAAATGTGCATTAAAATGTATTCATATTTGAATTACTAAAAACATAAGTGGCAATTATTACACTGTCAATTATTATAAAGATAATGATTTAACATGAGGGACGAAAATGAAACATACCATATTAGGTAAGTACTAAATTATATTTATTTTATGATAGACGTAAATGACGCCTGATCAAATTATTATAATTTTATTATTCGTGAGCTTTCCAATAGTCAAATGAATAATCATGCTTCATTCAGTTATATATTACTCATATATTATTATACCTACTTCAATAGCCATAGGTATATAACATCATTATTATAATAAACTCTTGTTAGTGTAAAACAACTTAAAGTATATGTTTATTTGAAGTCAATTTATATAATTTAAGTTGAAAAATAGTCCAACAAATAGTCGTTCAAGCTAGAGCACAGTTTCAAAGTATTTTATTTGATAGAGCATTCGTGGGTGGGTATTGAAATGTGAAGTAATGAAAATGAATCAATATAATTTTTAAACCACATGGTAACAGGCGAAATTTTGTACTTTTTGTGTATCATAGTTTACATGATTTATAAAGTCTAACTTAAAGAATATTCAAAGGAGTACCTGCATACAAATATAAATTATGACAGATTTTTCCCGCTACTATAGTTATAGAGTCAACTTAAAACCTTAGGCCAGTGACAGCGAGTGTTAAGTTAGAACATTGTTGACTTTTTTTAAAAGACTTTATTGTCAAAATAGAATAACTTGGATTCTACTTTATAATTAATTAGACATTTGAGCGCCAATCTGCGATTCAAATTTGCCATGCCACACGTGCTAAGCGGTGAAGAATAGATTAGTTAAGAAAGACATAATGTCGACATTATCCACAAATATGCTGATTGTTTTTATCGATATATTTTTTTTATATAATTAACACCAAAGGCTGGAGTGGCACAATTTCAGGCGTAATATGTAGGCTGTGACTGGAACCATCTCTGATTTAATTCTGAGTAGTTAAATAAAATTGTAGTAAAATTAATCGAATTCCAATTTTGTTTCTTCTAAAAGATCAATGCTAGTATTACTCACGAATTGCCTTAATAAACGACGTACATCTTTTTATAATTTTTCAAAACAAAATAATGTGAAACGTTAAATATGTCATTAAAACAGTTTTACTTCTTATTGTATAATTAGGTAGTGAAAACCATAAAAATATGTGGCGTTTTGATAGACTGCCCCTTCTAACTATTTGGTTCAGGAAAGATAAAGTTTATTTTTCAAAAATTAATTTCATAATGACGAATTATTAGACTATATCATATTATTCTAAGATTACCGGACGAAAAATCCTGCTTACCTTCACAACACAAGTTTTTAATGCCAACTTTGCATCGGTAAGTCAATACGTATTTTAAAAATAAAGCGTTATAACCATTGATATAAATAAAAGGGGTAGATATGGTACCAGGCGCACGATCGTGTGCTAGCAAATATAGGTTCAGAGCCAGCAATGAGACAACACCGGCATTGTCATCGTCGTAATTTTGGTATTTCCCAAGAAATATGTCATGTTGTGCCTTTTTTCAATGCTTCAACAACTCCAAATATAGAAACAAAACTCATGGCATCACTTTTTATTCATGTAAGTATCGTTTTAATTATTAAAACAAAAATATTTAGCAATTCAAATACACAAAAATAAATTTGTAAATGAGTGAGCGAAATAGTTAATTGCGGTATTCATAGGAGAAACACGATTATCCGACACTGAAACATTACGTAGTTAAAAAATAGCAATATGTTTTTCCTAACCCTGACATCCTAGTACTTCTGACCCAAGTATTAACTATAAAACCTACTTAAATGTATATTTAAATAACTACACCAAAAGAACTGTCAACATACAGAGGAGACTGTGTGTACCTATTCCAGTAGCGAGAGTTTCGTATCAACCGAAAGACCTTGCCTTGCCTTACAGAAAATAGTACGTAGCTTAGGTAAACTAATCGACGAAATTCTGGAAAACTATATCGGCTATTTAGTAAAATGTTCCACTTTGTTGACTAAAAAGAAACATATTCCAATAAAGATTGTGGCCAAACAAATTCAAATAGCAAATACGCAACGGGTTGATATAAATCGAAGCACTAGACTCATTTCAAATTGACAAAATTGGGAATCTCCTATTCACACGTGTATTGCACACGCACCAATATTTAACTGTACGCATGGCCTTTTTTTATATTAGACCTTTAACGTGGCCATTGGGCCCGTATTAGCCCAATGGCCAATGTAAAGTTCCGTAGCACCATTTGTAACTTAAATTATTATGAATCATATTATTCTTACGGATACATACAAGTACAACACGAAAAACAAAACTTAAATGCTCTATCTAAATAACTCAAAACTGTGGATAAATCAAATAATTGTGAGCGACATAATGGTTGAGTATCACGTGAAAGGAATGAACCCAAGATACTTTCAACTCCATTTATTAATACAGTTTTATCATATCACTTCAGTAAAATACATTAAACTATGTCATACCTTAAACAGTTGGAAGCAATCAATATTCTAAATAGTATTTTTATTAATTTTATCCAATAATTTTACACAGGCTCTGCGCTATTCGCGAAAATCGTACGTCACTTGTTTTTTCATTCTTTTTAAAAAAACAACTTGCCCGGAGGGATCGCTACGCGATGGCGGGAAAATGTAGTGTTACCAGGACACTGATCTGAATATTGCTATATACATTTATTATTACGCTTACACACGTTACTTATAATTCTAAAAATGTTAAGAAATATTTATAGCCAACTTAAAAAGCTTCACAGACGCAACTAGATTAAATTTGAATCTATTTAACTGTCATAGAATAAGTTATTGTATTCCGAATACAGTATTCGACTGAACATCATATGGCATATTATTATTCATCTCTCTCATTATGGTAGTCATATCAAGAAAATAACTACTTATTATTTAATTGACTTATGACCTGACGAAACACATATACAATTTAACAATGTCTAAGATTATTTTTGTTTACTGACCGTACTTACTATTTATAGTAGTTAAAACTGTTATTTTCACGAATTATCATTTGTAGACATCTACCGCAAAATATTGTCATCCCGCGTACTCGCCCATGTCAATTGTATTGGTTTTATTTATATTACTCGTTCTGTACGTATAATTTATAGTAGTGTGTCAGTATCCGTACGTGCTAGATCACATTCTCGTTCAACTAAGAACGTCACCTGTCTTCCTCTTTTGATATGTCAAGAGTCATAACATAATATTTTTTTGTATGATCTAGTCTAGCTTTATCCCCCCAAAATAAATATTAAAGTCTTAATTTATAATATATTTCTACGATTTTTGAGAATTAGGTAATAAAATTTGCCAATGGTTAAATTTTGTTCGATTATGTTTTTATGTAACGATGAACGGATTATAATATAATAATATATAAAGCTGTATAACGAGATATTACTCTTATGTTATTATAAATAATTGCAGAGTTGTATATTTTCTCATACAAGAGAAAATAAAATGGCTAGTCTAACTCGTATTCAGAACGTGCTGTGTCCGCAAGCACGGCTACTAAGAACAGAACAGATCGGTCGTTCGTTATTACAAACAGAAAGTACTTTTTACACTAAACAAATCGTATATTTTTCTTTAGACATTAAATGCATGGTGATGTATATATCCATCATGTATTCTCGACTCTATTGACAACATGTCAGAATTCAAATTTAAATAAATCCTTATCAAGGACATGCAATTAGGGATTAATAAAGTAATTATAAAAGTACTGTTGGTACTCTTTAAATTAAGTACATCAGTGAAAATGTACCTTTATACTATATACTATTCATGTGCACAAAAATTCTAGTACAAATGATATAAATTACCTTATTGGCTCGCAGATTATTCCCACTTCCGAGTTTTGATAAATTCAAATCCAGTTATACAGTATTTTACATGTTTATTTAATATCCTTGTTAAATTAATACAGATATACTCTTCAGCGATCCGTCTCTTTTAATTTTCAATTCTTTATCTCCCATTTTTCTTCTTTTGTTTTTCAACCAGCACGTTATGACATTCATTCCTATTTTTTTTAATTATAAAGACTACTTTACACAATGGTAAATTAATATTCACAGACTGAAAATATATTAAGACTCGTGTACACAATGTTTTTCTACATTAAAACAGAAGTTTGTTATTTTATATTGCGAAATCATCACACTCGTTTTTGACTAATTCAAGCACTTGGAGTCTAAATTCATCGTAACTCATTTCCACTAGGTATGTTCACACGTAAATAATCTAGGATCTTAAATTGACCCCGAATTCGGGTATGTAAATTAGTCGAAAACGACAACAATGACAAAAATTACAAAACAAAAAAGAAAAACAATGTGCCACCATCTTGGACCTTAGAATGGACGAGAAAATCGGATTCAACGGATGCGAATCAATCAGAAACGAGTATAAAGATGAAAATTGCTAAAAAGTTGCCGCCATCTTGGAACTTAGAATGGACCCAAAAATCGGATTCCACGGATGCGAATTAGTCAGATACGAGTATAATGATGAAAATTGAAAAAACATGTCTGGATTTTAAAAATACTACATTTTCAGAATACGTTTTTAACAATCATGAAATGAAACTGCTAGGATGTCAGATGTCAACTAGAATGACGCATAAATCAAAAACGATTTTCTTCGAGTAACAATAACAATATTACGTTTTAAGTAATGCAGATTACTTAACTCAAGTACTTGATGACGGTGGATTCAATATTGCAGTTGCGGATTACAATACCGATTCCAATGTGTTACATGCGTACAGTACAGCATTACAGTTATTTTGATTATTCTAGTTATCCATTACTGAGGAATCGTCAATACTGGAATGTAACCATGTAATTAATTCCAAAAGGAATTGATTACGCCCAACTCTGCCTGCAGCAGTGCAGCTCTATAATGTATGGACGTAGGCTTGTCCTTTTAACTATGTGTATGTGACGCATTACGAGGTAAATTCCCATAATAGCCACGCCGGGCGATCGCTGTAATGTGTATACTATGATGACGCTGCAGCAAATCATTAATCTTCTATCGAAAACCACCACCTTTATATTTTTAGTATATTTTTCTTTGTGGGTAGTTTTGTACTTATATTTCCTATTTTCATGGAGGTAGATCTATCACCTCCGTTGTCAGTCGCCCGCAGACCACGAACCCTATAATGTGTTGGAAATGTCGGGATGAACTTATAGTACATTGTGCATCAAGGGAGGTAAGTACGGAATTACTAACGAGAGTGTTAGAAGCCCGACGCCATTAGGCGGAGGGCTTTTATGACTCGAGTTAGTATTCTGCTTACCGAACGTGATGCATACAATGTTTTTCATCACACTTGCCAACCAAAAAATAAGTTTTAAGACATAATATTATTAAATGACGTACTGGCATTTCTATTACTCCCTAGGGAATTTCACTTTTCTATTACTCCAGCTACGCGCGCAAGCAATGGCGCGCTTAGACAGCAAGTGTGATGAAAAAGTTAATTAATATTATGCGAGTTTATCCGTTTTCATAGTTTTATTTAAAAACTTATAACTTAATTTTTTTTGCTTAGTTTTTAATGTTTTTTTTTTAGGTAAAGAATGGAAAGACATGCGTTCAACGTTGAGTCCAGCATTCACGAGCTCGAAGATAAAGCACATGGTCCCGTTCATGGTGGAGGTGGGCGACCAGATGGTCATGGCGCTGGACCGCCGGCTCGGGGAATCTAAAAGTTAGTAATCGTTAGTGTGTGGCCTTTAACACGGGAGAAAAATGAAATGAATAACTCCTTAGATTATCCGCAATAATCTTGTATAGGTCCCGATGATTCAAAATTGTTAAGTTTCGAGATATTGTTATTCAGAGTTATGAACCCGAAGTACTGGATCTTGGCATTACGAATCGTAGCTTGTCAAGCGCAAGCAACGAACAAGAGATACAATAGAAGCCTTTTTGTTACTGAGTTGCTGCGACCAATTAAGTATGGCGTGCGGCTTCCATGTTTTATTTGTTCGTAGCTGAGTTGCATATTGGGGATAGGATTATGCAACATTTCTATGAGTGAGTAGGCTATTAATTTTATTTTCAAACAAAAAGCAATTAATTTTTTTTGTCTTTATGTAAAAATCAAGCATGCTACAAATGTGTTACTGGTAACCATTCCGTTATATTTATTCCAGTTTCCGGAAGGACCCGGATAGGAGAATCCAATGGACGAATGCTGATAGATATTAGAATAAATAGTATTGCATTGCTTGTATGTATTACGACTATAACCCACTATCTGTAGTCTCGTTGTCGTCGCATGATTAAAGGAGACCAGTACTTATGGTATTTGACATCGCGCAGCGATGATAACGCGTGATTATAAGTCGCAATGTACAGTCAAGGGCATTAATATATATACACTTCTCCATACTGATCCCTTACAAATGTGTCTATATATTAATGCACTCGACTGTACATAGACCCCTATGTATGCCATTAATCATATAGGTATGTTCTTTTACTAATAGTATCAAAAGTGTAAGGTTATTCATAAGGCATCTAACGAAACAGCACGTCTCGAAACGACGTCGTCTTAGAAACGAATAAATGTCGAATTCGTATGATTATCATTTTCATCTTAAGATACCGACTTACGAAGAACAGTTTTTCAAATGAAAACACCATGATCTTAAGAGTCTCTCGCTAGATGGCTGGATCAAGAGTCCGATGCAGAAGGCGGTAATCCTGGACACGACGCGGATAGTCCGTCGGTTCCTCTCTCTGCGACCTTAACCACCGGCAGCTTGGGCCCGCCTCATTGCCGGCGGCACCCTAGGTTAGGTTTTTTATAATGTGTTTATGTGTTACTAGGTATATACTAGGTATGTATTTGGCTGTCGTAGAAAAAATATTGTATACAATCATAACAATACGAAGGCTAATATAAGTCTCGTGCCTTACTTAGGCCACTCGGCAAGCCTCGTGACCTAAACCCGGTACTCAACTTATATATACGTAGCCTTCATATTGCTAATACAATTATATAAAATACTATTATTTAAGAACAAGTGCTGGATAACCAACTGTCTAATATCTCTCAAAAACTTAAGCATTCCCGGGACATAATTGGTTCGTTGCATAAAAACAAGGCCAAGTTAGGTGCTGAGATCAGAAGCGCATTGAGTAGGGTTAAGTCACGAGAGAGTAGCGATTGCCGTCCGTACTTCACGCACCGCCGATAACTTAAACGCTTATGGCAAAATGTAAATGGCCATAATAGTGCAATTATAGGTATGTACTGTAAAGCACTGTGCGAATAGAGAACGCGTAGCGATTCGTGTTAGTTTAAAACATTTCCTGCTGTAAGAAACTCTTGATCTTAATTTATGAACTCAACTCTCCACGTTATAAAAATGTATAAACTTTTCAGCTGGTTACATAGACATTGAGACCAAAGAGCTGTCGACCCACTACGCCAATGACGTCATAGCGTCCTCTGCTTTCGGCCTCAAGGTGGACTCGCACCGCGAGCCCGACAACCAGTTCTACAAGATGGGCTCTAAGGCTTCTAACATAGGGTTCGTCGTGTTAATGAAGTTCTTCGGATACGCAGCTGTCCCTGCACTTATGAAGGTCAGAAATTTTGTATCACTCATTATTATTTCAGTAAGTTGGTATGTACAGTGGCGTTCAGAATTGCATGGACGATTCATGAATGAATTCATCCATTAACTGTCCATGCAATTTTGATCCCGACTGTACCTCAGCGTAAGTCGATTTTAATAATAATAAAACTATCAAGCTACTGCAAAGTAAGCGGTGTACACCTCTACACAGTCCAGAGTGGCCTACACTGATGTTGCCCTTAGCTGTCTCTTGTGACGGCATTTACGGGGGCCCATCTAGTAGGCGGCGACTCACCGCCTGCCTCGATAGCAAAGAGAAATCATTGTTATGGCAGGTGTCCGGACCTCTTTTCTATAGTTCCATCTCTGATCCATCCATCCTCCATCACCATAGCCCATTAGTCTTTTCCATTACTTCTCAATACTCTCTATACGCCTGCTGGGACCGGTTTCCGGATGTCTATCGATGTGCCCGTGAATGGGCATGTACAACACACACGACGTGTACAACACATCCCCCGTGGGGTGTCCACCTAGTCATGGTGGAGGGACTCAGTAACCGTGGACTGATCACCCACGGTGAAACGAAGAGGTCGAAGAGGCACCTGGGGCCGGCCAGTTTTGGGCCGCCGGCTGGCCCGAGGAGGACGCTACAAGTGGGCTCACCGAGCCCGTTTAGGACGCGTGGAGGTAGAGGAGTGTCGGCGTTGTCGTTGCCACTTGCCCTATCCTCTGCAGCCGAAGTGTGGTCGGCGGAATAACCACAGACCTGATATGCCGCCGGGTGCCGGGAAATCTTCCGGCACCTATAGTCTCCTTGTGGCGGTCTCGGGAGTTTCCGCCACAATGCATCATGGAGACCGAGGAGGATGGTGCGCCCAACCATCTGGCGCGCCTAATGTCTTCGGACACCCACGAAGGAGCTGCTGGCAAGCAGCGGGTTGCGAATGTAAGCGAGAGCGTTCTCGTAACCCCGCCAAAAAGGCGACGAGGTGGCACTTGGGGGGGTTTTTTAGTAGGCCTCATTAGCCAAATGGGAGTCCCACAATCCTTCGGGTCCCCGAGCGGTGTGCGTAAAGCATTTCTCCTCCCCTGAACAAAAAAAAGGTGTTCAACACAGCAAATTTCTCCAAAGGAACTCTACGTGTTGGATCTATATCCCCGTGCAAACCTATCAAAAAACGGGGATTTGTAAGCCCGTGATTCTCAATAAGACTATGACCTCATGAATTTTAGTTTGTATTATGTCGGCGGTGCAGGCGCGAGACGGTTGCTTGAGGACTTAGGTGTCTTATTAAGACGCTTAGTTCAGTACTGAGCCGAAAAAGTTTATTCGGCTGTTTACAACACGACCTGTTCATACCGTCTAATGTAGCCTTGTAACTAGAGTGTTTATGCTGTTGGCCATTAGGCATACATTGTCAGCATGTTGAATCCGCAGTAGGAAGTTGGGACTTTGTACTTCGCTCTATAACGGGATAAATCAAAGACACTTATCCACCCGTCATAAGTGTCTTAACCGCGGAAAAGTATAAGGCGAATGAAGTTGGCGCCATTACGCAGCCGTATTATTGATTGTTTCACTCTTTTCCACACCACATAATTTGTAGGTATATCAGTTTGTGTATAATGAAGACGTATTAATGTCAGGTAATGAAGCTGCACCTGTTCTCGGACGACGTGAGAGACTTCTTCCAGCAGCTGGTGCTGAGCACCATGAGGGAGCGAGAGGCGCACAACATCCTGCGGCCGGACATGATACACCTACTTATGGAGGCCAAGAAAGGTCGCTCATACATTCTCATCCAATACACTCGTAGTTATGATCAGAAGTCAATTATTATAGCGATTTCGGTATGGCACTTTTTCCTTAAAAGTATATTCTATGCACGCCGATCTAGCTAGAATACGTAGTAGGTTAGAACCTAAAGTTCTCTTTAATAATTAGGAATACGTAAGTATCATTACGATAAGGGAGCGGGCTATAAGTAGTCAGCCGAATTCATCATTGGGTGAATTACTATTGAATTTGTAGGCAGCAGCCGCGAAACTGTGAGTTCCATCCCCACCTCGGACTCGGACATTGGTAAACTAGGTCGTTACATTTGATGTTTCTCATGTAATATTTATAATGTACAGCGTAATTATTTTAATATTCAATTTCAAGAATCTATAGTTTAGTCATTATTATTAAAACTGAAATATGCTTACCGGAAATAACGAAGTACGCCGATGTTTCATTTTTTACAGGTCGACTTGTTCACGAAGACAGTTCTACAAAAGACTCTGATGCCGGATTCGCTACAGTGGAAGAATCTAGCGTCGGCAAAAATACTAATAACAGAGGTACTTACGACACTTCATTATCATAAAGATTTATGATTTATAAACAAGACACTAGTTTCGAATTGTACATATAATTATTTTATTTTTTTTTAATTCAGAAATAGGAATTTAGAACTCCGATTAGAAATTAGAAATAATATTATGTTCTTCTCCTATGAATCCTTTCAAAATGTGTCCTCAATAGCCTGGTCAGATGTGGACCTGACAGCGCAGGCAGTTCTCTTTTTCGTTGCCGGCTTCGAGACGGTCTCCACCGCCATGACGTTCCTCTTGTACGAGCTGGCCGTCAACCCTGAGGTCCAGGAGAAGCTGGCGCGGGAGGTCAGAGAACATGAGAAGAAGAACGGTGGCAAGTTCGACTACAATGCCATTCAAAACATGGTTTACATGGACATGGTGGTTTCAGGTGAGAGAATTAAAAAGTTAATAAATATCATGGGAGAATTTTAAACAAACTTGTCCCATGGAAAGGTTCATCATCATCATCATATCCGCCGAAAGACGTCCACTGCTGAACATAGGGCTCCCCCAAAAATTGCCACAATGACCGGTCCTGTGCCACCCGCATCCAGCGGACTCCTGCGACTTTCAACAAGTCATCAGTCCCCCTTGTGGAGGGCCTACCCACGCTGCGCCTTCCGGTGTGGAAAGGTTATATGAAGCGTACAGGTTACATAAACATTATACATACTTAAATACTTATAATAACTGAGGAACACGTTTTCATGATTAGGTATTAATGTATTTAATACACACACAAATAGTTGCCCTTTCCTCTCTGGGAATCAAATCTGGATCTTCTAGCTTCGCAGGCAGGCAGATTTAATGTAGTCAACTCATGAAACTTGCATAGCTTTCACCGGCTGTTCTAGAGCTTGTTCAGCAGCTAACTCACCTAAGACTTTTGTATATTAATTTTATAAAGAAAGAATGTAAGGGTTTATCGTCTGTAAATATAACAAACAGTATGATGTCATACTCAATCGAGTACAATATTACCAAGTTTTTAAGTTTCGGTAGCTAATTGTCTTTGCTCAATATATAGTAAACCTGCTTACGTAGCTGAAGGCTCCAGATTTCAGTCCTGGCGAAGGCATTTTAAGACACAAAAGTAACATTCCAGAATCATTGCGCCTCTGGCCGCCAGCCGGTGCAACGGACCGCCTGTGCACGAAGGACTACAACTTGGGCAAACCCAATGCCAAAGCAACTCAAGACTTCATTGTAAGTATTTATTTCTCTATAAAACCCGTCTCCGACATGCACATTACATTTTAAAATTACTTCCGTGGATAAAGAACTCAGAAACAAACAGGCAGGATTTAGACCAGAGCGATCATCGTGAAAGTTTAAATCAATATAGGGCAGAAGATCTCGCGGAATTTAATGAAAATACCGTGGAAAAAATAATCACCAGCAGTGGGTAAAGGGAAATAACAAGAGAAAAGGACTAGGTATCACGTATTTTATCTTATTTTTTATGTGACTGCGCTGCGTTGTAGTGATAGACTCCACTTGTTACCTATTTTAAAATGATCTTATTTTATCAGATGGCTGGTCATTCTCAACTCCCAATGTTCACCAATAAAATATGCTATCGGTAATCCCACCAATAAATTACTACTTCCACGACCACGACACAGAGTAAGCTTAGATGTAGGAGCTACCAATATTTTGTTATATATTATAGAAATTCCTTGTGTTAAGTTGTAAAAAAAGTTTTAAAATAATGTATCCATGCATTTTGTAATTATTTTCAGTTGAAAAAAGGTGAAGTGCTGAATATTCCAATAATGTCGATCCACCGCGACCTACGATACTTCCCGAACCCACTGAAGTTCGACCCGGAGCGCTTCTCCGAGGAGAACAAGCACAACATTCAACCCTTCACCTATATGCCTTTTGGTCTCGGCCCAAGGAACTGCATCGGTAAGGATTTAAACCTAATATATATTATACATCTTCCAGTACATGGCCGAGTTATGGCCTGGCCACAACATTGGTCGAAGGCGACCGGTGGGGCGGAAAACCATACGTGCGAGAAGGAGTTCCAATATCGACCTCTCGTGGAACTTATGGCTTTGCTCGCCGCCGACGCTTTAAACCAATGTCGTGGCCAGGCCATAACTCGGCCGTGTACTAGCAGATGTAGTATGTACTGTCATTTTTTAGTTGTTAGACCTTTAATACAGTTATTCATTCAAAATGAAGATATCACACGTTATTGAAAAATACTAAGTTCACACCAACATCTGAAGTAGTATTCGGACCCAAGTCTTCAGCTTCCGCAGCCGATTGAAATCACTAGGCCACGCAATCTCAGCAAAGTTGGTCGAATCGTTGATACAGCTAGCCCCCTTTGAACAGTCATCATCCGTGAAATCTGAGGAAGTGATTGTTTATAAACTTAGCCTTTTTCTTTGGTATTGGATATCTTAATGTGTCTAATATCGTTAAACCATATTTTGTATGTTTTTTACATCGTTAATAGTCCTCCTTCTTGCGACGGTTTCGTCATTGCCGAGGGTTGTGGTCAGTTTTAGAATCCCGGACTCCCAGAATAACCTCTCCTGGATTCCTGTCGGCAGCAGAGCATCATTTATTACTAATGCCGCCATCATATCGGGCCCCTGCCTCTCCGTCGTTTGTCTTCAACTTTATCAGTGACCATAAGTCATCTATCGTTATGGCAATAGAGTATAGGTATGTTCAGATAGTTTTCAACGCTCCGGACGCCAATATACTTATCTGATGACGACTGTACTTAATAACGAATCATATCGTTCCAGGGTCCCGTTTCGCGCTGTGTGAGGTGAAGGTGATGGTGTACCAGCTGGTCCGGCGGTACGAGCTGGCGCCGTGCGCGAGGACCAACGTGCCCCTGCAGCTGGCTCCGGACGGCTTCAACCTCCGCATGAAGGGCGGCCACTGGCTGAGGTTCAAGCGACGGGCTTAAATTAAATTTGATAATCATACTGACCCATTTGTTTAGCTCACCTACCTTCATCCACCTTTAGTACATTTACTACAGAGGCCGAGACAAAAGGCGTCGCTGGCCGAAGACGTTATAGACGACCGAGCGTAAACCCAGCTGATCTTCTATAAGCTATAAGTCACGTGACCATAATAATGTATGGAAATGGTAACGTGACTTTTCGTTCGCGTCTATACTTCTCATACATTGATTACTTTTCGCTTATCTTATACGATAGCAGAATGGCATCTTTGCTAGGCCTACTGTTATTATTAAGGAACATACGTTATCAATATCATTGCATATTTGAGAAAATCAAATAATTTACTTTATTGCTTGCTGTTTTTTTACCTAAAACACTAAAACAAAATAGATTGTAGAACAAAGTAGAAAGTGACTGAGGTAGCATAACTGTGGTAATACCTCACCAAAACGGCAGTTAAATAAAATTAAGTTTAAAAAAGCCTTATCAAAGTAAAGTTAGTTTAGGTAAACATTAAACAATATGATCCGTTTCCAAAATGGCAAAAATGAACCCTTAAAGTTTCCTGATATTCGCATGTCACGGGCATTTTAAGCAAAAATGAATATCTAGAATGAAATTTAAAACAGAGATGTACATTTCATGAATTTTTTTGGGGATTCTCCATACCAATAATGTTACTTATTGAGTTGTATGTAACACTAGATGGCATGATATTTTATCATTGATTTTTAAATTGTTCTATCCTTTTTACCCTCCTGCTCTATAATTGATCATTAAGTTCCATTTATGCAACAATTACCTGGTTATCGGATACGTAAAGGAGCTTTACACTCGAGATTTGTGAGAATTGTTCAAACCTACACGTATTCTTTAGATTTAGGGCCGATTGCAGGCTAATGAATTGCCATGTTACGGACTTAAAACATATTTTCATTCAAGTTGAGGAGCGGGCGACTAGGTAAAGATTATACCTACAATATCAAATTATATTCCTATAACGTTAACTCGCAGATAATGCACGATGGCAATAAGTACGCCTTTTGTACTTGGAAGTTAATTTCTTTTTTGGGAATAAAGATTAAATTAATAAACAAATATATTTTTTTCTTCGGTTACCGCGAGAATTACTCATGAAATAAAACTATGAAAACGGATAAACTCGCGTATATTAACTAATTTTAACTTCATTCCGACGTTTCGAACACTTTACAGGGTTCGTGGTCTGCGGATGACTGACAATGGAGGAAATTTGATCCCATCTCCATTGTCAGTCATCCGCAGACCACGAACCCTGTAAAGTGTTCGAAACGTCGGAATGAAGTTAAAATTAGTTAATATACGCGAGTTTATCCGTTTTCATAGTTTTATTTCAAACAAATATTTCTTTCTTTGTAAACAAATAAGGTGGTACAACTTTTTAAATACAACTAAGACAACCAAGGAACAGTAATATAATTATTATTTTTTCTACTCGAGCTTTCTAATAGTACGGTCAAACTTTACATTAAACTCGCAAAGCATGCAGTATAGCTGCGTTTTTGGTATGTTGTTTAGACACCGTAAGACACTATAAAACCACATTTTGCAAGCAGAATGAAATTGTGCTTGCTGCGTAGTACGTGAAAAACTGCGATATTTACGGTATTTTTTTAGTTTCTGATCTTTATTTAAAAAACCTTACGTTTGTTGATATCATCTTAATAACATATATCCTCATATGTTATTAAGCGTATAAAGATTAATAAATTTCCAACATGTTGAGCTAACATGCATTACCGTATGTCTTATAGGTCTTATAGTTAAGTACTCTTTTTTGTAAACTAGATAAAATGTTGTGTTTTGCTAACGTTATCGGCTTAATATTGCCTCACCTACTTATGCTACGAAAAACACGTAATAATGACCTTATTGCGCACTTAATAGCATTCATTTAAGGGTAAAATCAGGTCAGTAAACTTTGTAATTGACAAAAAAACGCGAAATTGAATAGGCGGAGGCCCGCTATCTAAGTTTTTCATACAAATCGCAAGTCGTGTTGCAAAGGTGCAATTTTGGAACATTATACTCTAGGGATGTACGAAAATGCATAACACAAGAAAAACAAAAAAAGAATTTCGGCATAGTACGTAAAAACAGAAATAAATTGGGACTTTTTTTTCATTTTTGACGTTAAATTAAAAAACTATTCCCATTTTGATACTAATTGCTGTAAAACTTAGAAAGAATATTAAATTTGAAAGGATTTGAACTACCTTCCATCACCGTAAATTATATAGATTTTGAGATACGACATTTCAAAAAGTGCCCTTCATTAAGTTAAGAAAAATAGTGCATGTTTTGAAGCCTCGTATACCTCTAGTTAACTATAAAACTTACAGTAATTGTTATCAGCTCAACTTGTTCCAAATTCTATATTAAATTTGGGACAAGTTGAGCTGAACTGAAGTTATTATCTACAATTACTTTTTGTTTCTTAGAGTGAACGTTTTGTCAATATTTAGTGAATATATTTAACGTAACCTAAAATTTGTTTAGGTAAGGGCACTTTTTGAAATGTTGTATCTCAAAATATATATAACTTACGGTGATATGAAGTAGCTCAAATCCTTTCAAATGTATTATTCTTTCTAAGTTTTCTAGCAATTAGTATCAAAAAGATAATAGTTTTATAGATAAACGTCAAAAACTAAAAAAACTATGAAATTTTTTCCGTTACGTACTATCACGAAATTATTTTTTTGTTTACCTTGTCGTATATGCATTTTCGTATATCCCTAGAGGGCCTCTATAATATACCAATATTGCAGCTTTGCAACACGACTTACGATTTGTAGGAAAAACTTAGATGGCGGGCCTCCTCTGCCTTTTGAATTTCGAGTTTTTATTATCAATTACAAAGTTTACTGACCTGATTTCACCCTTAAATGAAAGAATATTAAGTGCGCTATAAGGTCATGATTGCATGTTTTTCGTAGGTACCATAATTAGGTGAAGCGATACTAAGCCGAAAACGTTAGCAAAACACAAAATTTTGTCTAGTTTACAAAAAAAGAGTACTTTTTGAAGTCTTGAATATCTGAAACTATAAGACCTACGGTAATGCATGTTAGCTGAATTTGTTGAAAATTTATTAATCTTTAAACGCTTAATAGCATATTATATAAAAAACGTAAGGTTTTTTTTTAAAAAAGGAGAAACTAAACAATGACAGTAAATTTTGCAGTTTTTCACGTACTACGCAGCAAGCACAACTTTTTTTGCTTGCAAAATTTGGTTTTATACTGCTCTATGGTGTCTTAATAACATACCAAAAATGAAACGATACTACTTGATTTGCGAGTTTAGGGTAAAATGATGTACGGTTTGACCGTACTATAATGTAATCTGTCAATTGCGTGACTGACAGTGGTATCTAAACTAAAGCATCCTAATTTGAGTTTTGGTGCCAAAGTCTACTTGTCTATCTATCTGGTGCATAGTGTAACGGCTAGCAATCACACGAGATAACAATGTGAAACTATTTTTTTTTAATTCGATTCGATTATGATGCGACGATATAGGCCGCGTCTCTGCTGTCGGCTAGTCTGTAGCCATGAGTAAGCCAATTTCAAATAAAAAAAAAGAGATGCTGTGTGCTTGAAGTAGCTAGGTAAGATTTTGTTTTCAGTAATTAACGCATTTTTAAATTTGGCTACATACTCGTAGTGATACTCACATGAGTTTATATTTTATTTAGATCTTTACTTTGTTGATAATTATTTAAAGAAAGTGATAATAGTACGTTTATTTATTAAATTGATATTTCGGTGTTTTTGTACTTTGCTTCATTGCACTGAATGAAATTTCCATATAAAGTAACTTATTTTTTATTCATTGCTCTCAACAGTCTCGACTGTACAGTGGCGTTCAGAATTGCATGGACGATTTATGAATGAATTTATTCATAAACTGTCCATGCAATTTTGAACCCGACTGTACATAATTTATGCCTCCTAGTGGAGGCATTATGTCTACCGCCGTGCTGTCCTAGAAAAAGTATTGTGTGCAACGGTACAAAACTAGGTCTTAAAATTCTGGGGTCTGTTATTACAAAACTCGACGACGTCTCGTTGTGTAACTGCGACCCTCGAATATATAAGAACCCTTATTATGTACCTGTTGCACAAACTACTATTTTAAATAGACGAGTCCTAATCGGTACTCGAACCTGGGACCTCCCAGCTTCGTAGGCAGTCATTACCGGGATACCAGGTCATGCTATGAACTGCTTTGATGCCAAGTGAGTGAGCATACAAACAATACTCCATGGTTGGGAGTCTTTGCCGCTACTGCAGCTGTGGCCGTATCGCATCCCACGACAGTGGGGTGGTTGCCGTCATTTAGGGGACGATGATAAGAGCCTGTTGAAGAAAGATTTCTTAGGCAATGTGAGATCTGAAATGGAAAAACAGAATGTCGAAGCCCGAGCCGTACAGTCGGTGTGCAAGCCTCTCAGCTAGCATGGGGAATCGCTGCCTGCATTCCGAAGGCGGAATTTCACATGACGGAGAATATTGCGCTCATTACTGCACCGGCATAGGTTGATTTAACATGGACCGAGTGATTGAAACTTTAAAGAAGAGGTTTGGCGATGAGTAAGTCTTAGAATTATAAATACTGTGAATCTAAAACAAAAACGTAATCTAATCAATCACGCCTTTTATAGTTGCGAGTACGAGGGGATGGATAGAAATTATGTCCGCGTTAATAACACTCGAACAATATCCTAATTAAATTAAAGGACGACTTAAAAAATATTGGAAAAAGGAGACTAAACACTTTTTCCCATGTATAATCACCATGAGTGGAGTGGCCAGGGTGCTTGTCGACATCCGAGCGGGCCTCTGTGGTCAAACGTCAGAGTGCATGTTCATATATTCGTCAGTGCCCTGGCCGCTCCGGTATATCTGATGCCGTCTGTAGGAACTCTTCATAATAAGAATGAGCATGCCATTTTTTCATTTGTCTCATCAGTATGTTTTAGGCATTAGGAGCTCACCACATCATCTTAGTTAGAACCAACTTATTGTTCCAGTGAAGCCAAGTCCCCTTTAGAGTTCAAGTATATTCGTCAAGTCCAGTTCGTGATGAGCATGATAGGGTCCTGGCCTTACCAGCAGTTCGGGCGCCGCGGCCTCCACGCCGCGCAGGCAGGGTACAGCCTCCTACTTCACGTCGTCGGGTACACGTTGCTGGTACTCGCTGCCATGTATTGGTTTCATCACAGGCACGAAATGTCGTTTTTCGATTCTGGCCACATACTGTTGTGCTGTATTTTGGATCTTTTGTATCTGGTAAGCTTTTCCGATGGCGAGCGAAACGTATTTATTAATAGGTATAAGGCTTTATTTCCAAGTTAAATTTGAACGACTTCGCAGTTTCCGATTGAACTGAAATTATCTTTTTATCTACTTATATTATGTATGTGATTTTAAAATGTTTTAAACTACTGGTATTACTATTTTGAAAACGAAAACATAATTGAACTGTTGCAGCTAAGGATATCATTGGCTCGGACGAAAAAGTATCAAGAAATGATTAAGGACTATTTACTTGATTTTCATTTGTTTCACTTCAGAACACTATCGCCGTACGCCGCAAAGGTAAAAAAAAATCCTAATAATTACGATTAACTGTAATAAAATATGTGAATACAGAAATATTGTTAATCCAATTAATGATATTTCGTAAGCCTGATTTGGGAAATTCACTACTTATTCTTATTCTAAAGATATCAGAACAGGTACACACACAGGTACATACAGGTAGCAATGTACATGTACAAGTTGCAGCACATTCTTTAAATTGCAGGAACATGTTCGAACGTTTCCGGAAGGTTTCATGGGAATTTAATCGCATGTTTCCATTGAGAATGCTTCGAAGTAAACTTATAAAAATATGTTATAAATAATTATTTTATAAGTAAGCAAATGAAATAAGTAAGCAAGGCAGTAAAAATAATTCATCAGGCATATGTCTAGCACGGTCTTGGCTTGAGTAGATTATTTGTTTAATTTTGATTCTCGAGAACATTCTCTATGCGAGTTTTGCAACTTATGAAACTTCTCCTCGGTACAATGCTTCATACAGGTAGGTATGAGTCATGTGATGAAGTAATTGCGCGAACGTCTTTGACCACCCTCCTAGTCAATCCCAAAAAACAGCCATAATGGGAATCGAACTCTCACGCTTAGGATTCTGTACCAACGCAGAATAGTTTATGACGTATTAAAACTAACTTAGATACTAGATCACGTTCAAAGGTCGGTGGAAGCTCGCATACTAAGGTACGATATTACACACATAAATTTTTTTTTAGAGTGATAAATCTCTTATTGTAGATACAGGAGCGGGGGTCACATTCTACCACTTTGACTTTAAATACAGAGATCGAGACGAAAGGGGTTGCCGGCCGAAGACATACAGATCTGAGGCAGGCAACCCCATTTCCAACCGAAGTAGGTACGTATAGCGCTTTTCTCAAACATGTAATGACAAAAAATGTGTAAGCAAAAAATAATTATTTCCCAAACATGCAATGAAATGTCTATTACATGCCTAATAATAGGCTCGGAAGTATCCCATTTACGGCAATCAATATAAACGTGACAGGCCTGTAAAGTAATCGCTTTGTAGTTTTTTTATAAAACATTTTTTATAGCCGAGTTTCGGTCAAATACGTGTTTTTTTATTAAATAAACAAACAAAACACGTATTATTACCACATATGTTATTAAAAAAAAAACAAAAAACAAGTTAGAAAAGAAAAATGTTTTTTTTTTCATGTTTTGCATGTTTGACAAAATCACTTTAGAAGCTTTGGCGAGAATATAAAAATCGTATAAAATGTATCTATTCCTCCTCACACAGCGCGAAACGGGACCCTGCGGTAATGTACTTTTTCATCACACTTGCTGTGTAAGCGCGCTATTGCTTGCGTGAGTAGCGGGAGTAATAGAAAAGTGAAATTCCCTAGGGAGTAATAGAAATGCCAGTACATCATTTAATAATATTATGTCTTAATTCTTATTTTTTTGTCGGCAAGCCTGATGAAAAACATTGTATGCATCACGGTCGGTAAGCGGAATACTAACTCGAGTCATAAAAGCCATTAGAAGCCTGACGGCGTCGGGCTTCTAACACTCTCGTTAGTAATTCCGTACTTACCTTTCTTGATGCACAATGTACTATTAAACAGCTGTATGTCGTAAACCGTGCGTCGTAGCTCAAAAATAGTCAAATTTTCATTTCTTTGGTCTCATACATACGTTTTTAAGAAATAAAAAATTTTTATAAATATTATTTGTCATACTCATATACCAAAGATAATCCCACCTCCGGCGTTTGTAAACTCGGTATTTTTTCTTTGGTATATATTATGACATCTAATATTTATAATTAATATAAAATGGTATTGTGGAACAACTCAAATAGATTTGTGAAATATTATTTTTGAAGTTGTTATTTTAAACAGTTTTATTAGTGACTCAGGCCGCCGATAGATAGTGCTGTAGGTACACGGAATGTTCATTTCTGGCGCTTTGGTGGTGCTATCTATATGTAATTCGCGAGTCAAGAAGGCTCGCAATTGATCAGTTTTTAAACATCTTAATGGTTAAGTTAAAGCTTTAACTGGAGAACATTATTGCGAAAGTACAAATCAAATTAATTATTAACTAAATATTTTGATTTGTACTTTTAATTTTTCTCCAGTAGTCACACTACTTAATACTATATTAACATGCTTACCCTCAGAGAATGGTCAAAGGCGCCTAGCCTTGTAAGGGATTGCATATACCCGAGAAATTTGACCGGTGGTTGCTAAGACCGAGTGGCCGAGGGGTACAGGCATCAGCCGCGAAAGCTGAGTACGTGGGTTCGATCCCCACCTCGGACATACGCGATCTTGGTCGTTTTTCTTTGGTATATGACATCTAATATTTATACTTTAATTGGAGTTTAAATAAATTGTGATTCGCAAAGCTAGCTGAAATACATTATCATATCCTAAAAAGTTCACCGCTGAGCGAGTAACTATAATGGCCACGACATTGATCTAAAGCGACCGGCGGAAAATTATACATGCGAGAGGAAGTTCCGATGTTAGCCGCTTCAATTTATGGATTCGCTCACCGACGGTCGCCTTAGACCAATGTCATGGCCAGGTCATAAACTACGCCGTGTCTCTTTTGTATACATGGCAGGGATCGAAACCGGTTTTTTAGAAAAATCTCGAAATAGCTACATATTTTTAAATGTTTTACACTTTTTATGTAGTTTTCAATATTTAATGTAAATGTATTTTTGAATAATACCGAAGAAGAAAAAAATATATACCGAAGAAGGAAAAAGTACGGAATTCGAACCGGTCTTTTGTATGGAGAAAACCGTTATCCGATCCCTGATACATGGGATCGCAGCGCTTATCTGTTATTCGTTTCTACGAGTATGGCCGATAGCCCTCGCTCGCGGTAGGACTGGTGTCTAATGTGATCCTATTTGTTTAGATTCATTCGCAGATACATGTCATATCAGGAATGTTCACCTTCTACGTCCTGTGTCAGATGAGCTTTGGAACAGTATTGTTCACGCTCATGCCGTGGTATAACAACTACAGCAAAGGAATGTTTGGTCAACAGAGGAATGACAATTTGACCTACGAACATGCTTTGTATTTCTACCTACCTGATGCCGTTTATACAACTGCCAAAGGTTCATTATTATGTAAACTTATAGACGTATCAACATATTTAGATTAAAAATAATTTCGTTTGCCTCCATAGCAAAGTTTTTGACATTGAATCTGTCATAGAACCTGGAGGTTCCGGGTTCAAATCCCGGCGCAGGCATTTATGTTCTGTTGTTCATGACTAATACATACTTGTTTGAAATATTATGTATCTATAAATAAATCACTTTGACTTCAAGTTAAGAAAAACGATACGAAATAACCGGGTTGTTAACATGCCCAATTGACCATTCGCGGTTAAAACTCTCTTGGCCAGATTGGATTTTTCTCGCAAAAAAATTCAAATGTATGTCCAGGACGACTGAAACACTTTATGTGGGAGCGTTGTGCCCAAAAAGAACAAACGATTTCGGATACTTGGAATCGAGAGCATTCAAAACGCTGCTCCGAGGATCAGTCCTCAAACATGAAAATGAAAAAAAATGAAAAAAGTTTATTGAAGCAAAATAGATACATTACATAAAAAAATTGACAGTGGTACAGCTCTGAAATGGAATTCGAGATCAAAAATGTAAACAATCTATGACAATGACATGACATTAGAAAATCAACGTTAAAGTGACATTCCAGGGGTATAAAACGTTTTATATCGAATGTAGTTTTAAACACCTTTGTAAATTAACGTCGCATTTTGATATTGGTTTTTTATTTTATTTTATTTATATCTACACTTACAACTATCCTTACAGGTACTAAACCTAACCACTTGAACGTCCGATGATAGCATATTATCCAAACAAAAAAGGCAGTAGACTGTTCGTGGATACTATACTATCCCATGAAGTCGAAGGAGACACAGTTGATTATAGCGGCATGTAGCGAAATATAGAGGCATTATTTCCTAATTCACTTGTTGCAACAACGTAGCCTAATAAACTAGTTTGCGCTAAAAAATATACATGGCAGTGTACGCTCGTTACTCAGTCGATAAAAAATTATAATTATAAGTGTTGTGTCAAACTGCCGTGCAATTGTGAGTGTTTGCTAAGGACTCCTAGTTATGTCGTAAGTATTTCACGTTAATTTACATATTTTTGGGGTTATTATACATAGAAATGATCAGGAACGTGTGCTCTATACGATAATGTGTATCATCTTAAGTTTTTGACAGCGTGATACCTGTCAAGTGAGTTTAAAATATGAAGGTTATTTTTGAGCTGGGGTAGTAAACGTTTATAGCCGTATTATTAGTAATATAACACCATGTTTAGTGAAATATATAATAAATATTGACGAGTGGTTTATAAGGAAGAGATTAATATACTTAAACATAAGAAATATATCAAACTACGTCAGGACTCATCAAAATATTTACAGTGTTTTTGTATCTTGGTGTATTTGTTGGAAGGAGGAGGTAATCTAATTAATTTATTTTGATACTTTGTTGAAAATTATATGTGTTATTTGTGATATCATTATAAAGGTGAAATAGTATATTTTTTTAATATGCAATAAAAATAAGGGGTCATCGCTCAAAATTTCCTGTAATTAGTCGTCAAAGAAAAATCTTTCTTATTTTTTTACCGATGTCTTAAGTTTAACCTTGATTATAGTCAAGAATCATTAGGTATTTTACAATGACTATCATTGTATTTTAATAATTGTACTTTCATTTATACTCCTGATTTTTTTTATTATTAAACCTTAAGTAGTTTAGAAAATATAAACGTTTTTGTAAAATCTTGTGACTGCGCAGCGCGGGGCGTACGTCGCTAAAAAAACCCGGACAGTTGACCGGAATACGTATATGGTCGTGCGGGGTGGACGTTCAAGTGGCTAAGAGAATGTTTTATGTGTAGATGTAGATACGCGAAAGTCAAAGTACGTTCGATACACAAAGTATCACAATCGTTAACATATTTTGGATATGACAATAAAAAATATACGTCTGAGTGTCCACGGTTCCCGATTACAAAAATAAAACCTAGAAAATTTGCTAGAATGATGTAAATAATTAACATAATCAATTTTTTAAAACGAATGTCTTGCTTACTTACTTTAATCTTTAGGATAGTCGGGGAACAAATTCCAGTCTTCATTTTAGTTACGATCAAATCCATTTCGATTAAAATATGAAAATGATTGATTTGGAGGTAAAAATACTAAAATCTTGTATTAATGTACTTTGTAATGCTAAATTTTAGGAGTTTTTATGAATTCATAAAACAGTCATTTGGTGCATCCTCTTGTTTTGATTTTTGAAGTACATAGTTATAAATGCGAACCCTCTTAAATGGTTCTTAGTGTAGTTACCGTATTAAATTAGGAATAAACTAGTTATTGTTATAACTGCAAACCAAATGTTTAAGATTTCTTATCATTGCCAGTAGTATAAATTAAACACCTTACATTTTATAAAAATAGCCAAATATATCATTAAAAAATTATATATTTCGCTTAATGTTTTGTATTAAAAATTTGAAAAATATTTAAAAATTCTACGTACCGTCAGTGACGGTAAATACGCATTTTTTATAAGTATTTGAATGATTTTAGATTACCCCCCTTTCGTGATAATTTTTTTGTGGTGGTATCCCATTTGTTTACATTTTTGATCTCCAATTCGATTTCACACCTTAGGCCGAGCCTGTATCTCGGAAACCATAGAGAGTCGATGAAAACTAATGTTCATATTACATATTGAGTCAATAGAACAAACTCTGGGGTAGGCGCAACAGGCACAAAAACACAAAAAATCCCATTGATACGAAGTATAATTTTAGGGCCTTATCACACTTGCGATTTACAAGCGATTTGAAATTACGCGTGACGTGTTCGTCGCGTGCCCGCAACCAATTCACCGCGATGGTGTCGCGATTACGCCGCGACCGCGTGACAAATACGCCGGGACACGGGCACGAACACGCCGCGCGTACGCTTCGCTTTCAAATCGCTTGTAAATCGCAAGTGTGATAAGGCCCTTAAGTGTGAGACCCGAGTAACGGTCGAGCGGGGCGTGCAACGGGGGAAGCTGCGTGGCGTCCATGTTGAGCAAATGCAAACGTACGTGAGTGGCCAGAGTGCACGCCGTTCAAATAGCGCGGCCGCTCGACGCCGTTGCACGCCCCGACGTGCGTCTAGCAATAATAAACTAAATAGGTAATTGTTTTCCCGCAGGTTACTGGCTACTGTTCACTTGCAACGTCCCCGTAACTTGCGCCACTGTCGTTGGTCTCTGTATCTTTGATCTCCAGCTTTGTTTGATAGTGTTGCAAATCTGGGGCCATGTCAAAATACTGAAGCATAACCTGCTGAATTTGCCGCTGCCCGAGAATAGCTGTAACGGCATGTATTCTGGGAAGGAGAGCGTCAACATTAAATTGTTGCTGAAGGCGAATATAAAACATCACAATTTGATTATAAAGTGAGTACATGATAGGCAGCCGTGTGGTGACGGCAATAAGAATACATTTGTCGCCATCCCAACTCCTCCTGCGGGTGTCGTAAGAGTTGACTAAGGGATTGAAGTGTCGCTGACCATTTTTTGATAAAAGATTGATGATGGGCAGCAGCGTCATCATAGTGGACACATTACTGCGATCGCCAATCCGCTTGCCCAGCGTGGCGATTATGGGTATTTTCCTCCTAATGCAAACGCATAGTTAATAGAAGAGGCTTAGTTCCAACAGTGGACTATCATAGGCTAATGATGATGATGACATGATAGGTACTTGCAAAACTTAACTACCTACAATTTTGTCGGAAGAGTACTGTCATGCAGCCGCATAATATATACCACTAGCCAGCACCTCCAGTCGCCATGGCCGAGACCGGCCAGGACATGATGTTAATTTAATAATCATAATCATAATCATATTTTATTGGTAATATAAATTACATGTCAACGTGGCTACACAGTGTAGATATCATAATAACAAAGTACATAAAATGGAAATAAAAGGTAGGTACGTTATTTATACACATATTATTAATTTATGTTTCAACGACACCTACTTACCTTTGCCTAATTATTATGCCTAATTTAATGTAATTTATTTATTATTTCTTTTCTTAACTAATTTTGCTCTAATTATTGGAATGTTTATATTATTGAAAAGCATGAAATGATTATTTTTCATTGTACCTAGACATAAGCTTTAGCCTATTTTTAGTCTTAAGACAGTGCTACGCCCTTGCAGGGTGACCATGTACAGTAATAATATTATATGTAACAGCTTTGTAACCAAGGTGAATGCATTAAATAAATTGAATTGAATTGAATAGTACATACTAGGTATCTTAACAATATTTTTTTTCGCGTTATTTCATTATTAAAGATTTTCACTTTCACATCGTTACCGGAGTCTTAAGAATGCAATTCTTTTTCAAATGAATTTTATCGCAGTTTCGTAGATAGATGCTCCGACGCATACAGCGAGTACCTGTTCGCATTCTACCTGTTCATGCAAGTCATCACGTGCATCACTCTGCTGGAAGTATCCTCGTTCACGGCTGAAGCGCTCGCTAAATATGGCATACTCACGTTGACCATGTACCAGCAGTTGATTCAAGTCTCTATACTCTTCGAAATGTTGAATACCAAGGTACCATTAATGTATATTGCGATATAATATGTAATTCCCTCTGAAACAGCCGTGCTGTATCAATAAAAGTGACAGACACGAGGCAATGACTGCTCGTGAGACTAGTGCCTTGAACCGACAGGGTTCACCATAAGGGACTAAGTTAGTCAACAAAGCACAGACCATAACGTTCATCCTGAACACGCGAATCTTAATAACATAATCTGCTGGTCTCTTGCTACAATTGCTACTACCTATGTACCTACGTCATACGTATATTTTTATTTTGAAACTTATTGTTGTGCCTTTCTGCAGTATACGTTCCTGTAATTTGGTTCATGAAGCTGTTCTGTGCTAGACCAAAGCAGATTGAGATCTTTACACAATCTCCGTATAGGTACCGTGCGTCAGTAGAAAAAGAAAAAATGCCAACAAACCTACAACCTTGAATTATACCATAATCACGCATTTTCAGAATATAATCTTGGTCCTATCGCCAACTAAACTTAAGCCAGCTTTAATATCTATTTATTAGTATTAAAGAAAAAATAAATCAACGAACATATTTACTGGCGAAATCTACAAATGATTTTTTTGACACGGCAGTCCTGATATAAGATTTGCACTCCAGAGTGAGCAGTTAACCGACGCCGTGTACGGCACGCCGTGGGAGCACATGGACACGGGCAATAGGAAGACGGTGCTCATCATGCTGGCGCGCGCGCAGCGGCCGGTCGCGCTGAAGGCAGCCAAGCTCGTGCCGGTGGGCGTCAACACCATGGCCGCGGTAACCCATATTGCACCTACTGATGTTCAACTTAAATACACCTTACAAAATTGCTACACATGGAAAAGTCACTACGAATCCTGAATATCAGGGAATGAGTGTAAATCATGGATATAAATATGCAATCTTAGATGTACAATATTTGTAACCACCCTAAAAATATATGGTCTGTACTGTCTGTAGTTTAGTATATTTTTTACGTTGGCAGTTTTGTACCATTTTTTTAAAAAGCGATAACGTTAAATTAATGGAAGATAATTTAAAATCTAACGGCATAAGTGGACTACTTTTCTGTTTCGTTCTTAGTTTTTAGGGTTTCGTAGCCAAAATTCATTGCACCAAATTTGAAATAACTCGTCCCCCTGAGAGCTCATTAAATTATTGTTAATCCTAGATTTTGTATGTATCAGATCTCTTGTACCTACTATTATATTACTGCTGAAATGAGTTTTCAAATTTTCTTTGAAGACGATTGAGAATATTTGTTCGAGAACTTTCCATAGTTTAACAGGGCACTTAGGACAGTCATCACATTGACATCTATTTGTCTAACACGCAGTGGGTTGGTATGGGCACTATTGGCCCTCAGACGATATCCTTACT